>JASAMZ010004518.1:5000-27917 GCA_030248115.1 Linhomoeus sp. GSCO2_2 | reverse complement strand
TTGTTTTATTAATACAGAGTGGTGTGTGAGTGTTTTAAAGTGGAAGAGTAAAGGAGTGGATACTTTTGTAAAGTATTTCAAAGGCCTTTCCGATATGACGTGCGCCCGCCCGGAGTTCGCTATTCATGCGCTACTTCTGACACGCTCCTTTCTGAGGGGTTCTTGCAGGGCAATAGTGGATCGCCCGGGATTATTTTTTGAGCAAGACACACGCATTTCTGAGCGGTTGTTGCAGGGCAACATTGGGATCGCCCGGGATTAATTTTTTTAGCAGACAAAGTTGTTCGTAAGACAAGGGTTTAAAAAACAAAAGTATTTCTTTAGGAATGACCATTCAACAACTGCCTCAACGTAAGCTTTCAAACGGTCGAACGAATGCCGCTCTACAAACGTAAGACGAGCGACGGCCGATTGAGTTACTGTAGCTCGCGAAATTCAAACTTTCGAATCTCGACTTATCATTCGGAATGATCAGTGTGCCGAAACCTACTCAACAAACTCAAGATCGTCTCTCTACGACAGAAGACGAGCGAGTTAGAGAAGTTTTGCGTTTTGAACTTTTGGGTTACTGTAGCTCGCGATATTCAAACTTTTGAGTGTCGACCAATAGAAGAACAAATGATCAGTGAGTCAAGAGCTATCCAGCAACTCAAGATCGTCTCTCTACGATGCACGCTGAGCGAGTTAGAGGGATTTCTATGCTAAAAACGCGAGAATGTCGCTTTTCGTGGTGCGTGTTTGCGTAATTAACAAATTTTTTACGCCAAGTGAAAGAGCACGCCGAGACCTTTTAGTTGACCTATTGCACGCCACTCTACGACGTAAGACGAGCGTGTTAGTGCCGTTTTGCGTTTTGGACCCTCGGGTTACTGTAGCGCGCGCAATTCAAACTTTTGAATTTCGAGTTCTCTTAACGGAATTATCAGTGTGCCGAAACCTATTCAACGAACTCAAGATCGTCTCTCTGTGATGGAAGACGAGCGAGTTAGATAAGTTTCGCGTTTTAAACCTTCGGGTTACTGTAGCTCCCGAAATTCAAACTTTTGAGTATCGACCAATAGAGGAACAAATGATCAGTGAGTCGAGAGCTATCCAACCAACTCAAGGTCGTCTCCCTACGACGCACGCTGAGCGAGTTAGAGCGATTTTTGCCTTAAAAACGCGAGAATGTCGCTTTTCGTGTTGCGTGTTTGCGTAATTAAGAAAATTTGTAATGCCAAACGAAAGAGCACGTCGAGACCTTTTAGTTGAGCTATCGCACGCCGCTGTACGACGTAAGACGAGCGAGTTAGAGCCGTTTTCCTTTTAGACCTTCGGGTTACTGTAGCGCGCGCAATTCAAACTTTTGAATTTCGAAGTCTCTTAGCGACATTACCAGTAAGTCGAGAGCTATCCATAAAGCCCAAGATCTCCTTCCTACGACTTACCAACGCCGAGATCTGAGAGCGTGACGAACGGACGGACGAACGGACGCACGCACGATAAGCTCTCGTAGGGGTTCGCCCGGCTGAGGCCGGGCGAAAAAATTCCGCCCCCCCCCCCCCATTCCGAAATCCTGGATCCGCCACTGCTACGTAGGTACAGTTTGACAGCGAAAGTAGCGGATTGTGAGACATTAATGGTCGGTAGTGCGATTTTCGATTCGTGATTGCGTGCTCAGATTCGTTCGTTGCAAGTTGCTCTGACGGTGAACTCGCATCGCATTTCGGTAACAATCGTATCATTGACAGAAGCGCGCGACGATGTAACAAATTGTTCACCCTCCAGGGCGCACCGAATTGTCTCGTTGACAAATTGCACCGGATCCACACACACGGACACACAGACGCAATAACGGCCACAAACTGTCAGGTCCTATCGAGATCCTGTGCCATTGTCGATTGAACCAGGAGGGTTGAACCTCTGCACAAGTACCTACCTAGGTATGTATGTAGCGACAGGACAAAATGAGGCAACAGAGGCGTGTGCGCGCACCATAGGTGAGATTTGATGTGTGACGACCTCCACTTATCACATAAAACATCATGTCAACATCGCCATATTAACATTGTTCGAAGAACAGACACAAGATACTACATGATCTACCACCGATGAAGTGCCACAATGGCGCAACGTACTATGTAAAGTTTACTGTATCTGAGTGCAGTCTACCTATACCGACGGACGAGCGCTATAGCATCTGTAGCGGTGCCACGAATCACCTCTCCTCCCTTACACGAACCACAATGCAAGACTGACCTCTCACGAACGGCCAAAGAACCTTAGTGAGTAGCCAAGCCCTTAGACGCGAGCACTCCCACTGTATCTAGGCGATGCGGCACACTTTGGACGACGACGACGACTGCTCTTTGGCGGCGCCCTTAGGCGGATCGGGCGCCGCAGGCGCGGGCGCGGGCGCGGGCGCGGGCGCGCTCGCTCCCCCGCTGGGCGGACCCCCCGCCGGGGCGTTCAGGTCGCTGACGTTGGTGGGCGGATTGGCGTTGTAGAGCGAGATGCGGCTGCGGTTCCTCTCCAGCTTGTCGAAGGTCTTTTTGAAGGGCGGGGCGCGCCCGCGCGCCGCCGTGCTTCGCCCGTCCGACGGCTGGCTCTGCTTGCGCTCTTTCGTGGCCGCTTTGGAGGTGGAAAGCTCTGTGACGCTGGCGCTCAGTTGCGGCTGTTGTTGGTGCTTCAGTTGGTGCACAGGCTCGGCGCTGCGAGCGCCAGCGCCCACTGCGGGCGTGCCCGCATTCAGAGCGGTCAAGGTGGCAGGGAGAGTGCCGTGGCCAGAGCTGGTGGCAGAAAGGTCGCCTGGAAGAGAGAAAGGTTACCTACTATGCAGCGGTGAACTGAACTTTTGAGAGCACAAGACAAGGCTACTGCGCTGAGCTATGGCTCAGTTAGCAAGTGGGCGGTATGCGTTCTACTCTGTGCCTAAACTGCTCCAAATGTGCTTCAGAAAAAGCTCCAGCCTACTCAACCAACACCGATGAGCCAATTAATCACCGAAACGAAATCAATATTCTCCGAAACGGCGTTATATACTGTGCCACCGAAGTTTCGCATGCAGATTCATGCTTGTGCTGGGTTACTGTAGCGCATGCAGTGCGCACTCCACCTACATGCAGAACACAACAGTGGGACGTACCCATAGAACATAGAGACGGGTGATGTGTGTGGTGGTAGAGGAGGAGACAAATCACATCATCAGCATCATCCGCGGGAGTTGTGTGTGCGTGTTGCATATCATATATGGAGAAGACAAGGAAGAAGAGGCGCGGAAACGGTTCTGTACACCCCCCTCTCGTGCGGCGTGTCGCGATTCTGTCCCGGCGCGTGACTCAAAGCGTCCAGTCAGCCGCGCACTGGAAAGCGGTACGGCGGTAAGTCACACGGCCCACTGGCAAGTGAGAGGGGTAAGCGAAGTGCACGTGAGTAATTGGGTTACGGTAGGTCGAAAATTCAAATAGAAAATGGCGAGTGGTTGAGAATTCCCATAGAGAAGGTGCCGAACGTGTGCATCGCGTTGTTCTGTACAAAGTATGACATTTTGAATGCCAATACTCGAAGAAACTCAAAGCGCTCTGTGATTTCGCAACTAAACTGCTGAAACAACGGCTCTCTCAGAGCCGTTGTTTCCGCAGTTTATGCTGCGAATATTTATTTTAAAGTCTGTTTCACCAAATGCTGAAAAAGCGCCCACTTCCAATGCTGGAGATGCTCTGGGCGCGGTTCTGCTGCGAGCTGGTGCTGGCCTTCAGTCTGCCGGGCTGGCCCGCAGAGGAGGAGGCCGCTGCTGCAGTAGGCAACAACAGCAGCCCTGCGGGACTGTTGTGCAGACAGAGGATGGGCAGGTGGGGGCAGTTCTCGAGTCGGAGCAGGATCCTGTTGGCGTCGAAGGAGCTGAGCATCTCCACGATGGGGCTGTAGGCGCAGAAGCTGCTGAGCAGCGCCCCACTGGACGACTCCCAGACCTTGAGCCAGCCCAGCTTGTCCGCTGGAATGGGAGGGAGGGAAGCAGGGAGGGGAGGGGAGTGTTGGATGGAGGAGAGAGTGGGAGCTGGAGTCTGAGCTGGGATTCCAGCTCTAGCTGGATTAGGAGCTGGAGTGGGAGTGGAGTGAAAGTGAGTGGAGTGGAGTGGAGTGGACTGGAGTGGAGTGGAGTGAAAGTGAGTGGAGTGGAGTGGAGTGGAGTGGAGTGGAGTGGAGTAGAGTGGGAGTGGAGTGAAAGTGAGTGGAGTGGAGTGGAGTGGGAGTGGAGTGAAAGTGAGTGGAGTGGAGTGGACTGGAGTGGAGTGGAGTGGAGTGAAAGTGAGTGGAGTGGAGTGGAGTGGAGTGGAGTGGAGTGGAGTGGAGTGGAGTGGAGTGGAGTGGGAGTGGAGTGAAAGTGAGCGGAGTGGAGTGGAGTGGAGTGGGAGTAGAGTGGGATTAGTGGAGTGGGAGTGGGGTGGGAGTGGAGTGGGAGTGGCAATGGGGTTGGAGTGGGGTGGGAGTGGAGTGGGAGCGGGAGAGGCATTGGATTGGGAGTGGGAGTGGAGTGAGAGTGGGAGTGGGAGTGGAGTGAGAATGGGGTGAGAGTGGAGTGGAGTGGAGTGGAGCGGAGTAGGTAGAGCTAAGTGGAGTGAACTGGATGTGCAGTAGAGTGTGGTAGAATGGCGTGCACTGCGTGAAAGACCGAGTGGAGTGGAATGAAGTGTAGCGGAGTGAAGTGGAGTAGAGGGAGTGGAGTGAAGTATAGTGGAATGGAATGGAATGAAGGAAGAGGCGTAGAGTGGAGTGAACTGAGAACTCCATCCGAGCCGTTCGAGCGACTGCTGTGAATCCCACGCACTCTCTCCTCACCCGACAGAGCAACGCTTCCATCCGAAGACACTGCCACAGCGGAGATGTCAGCCGGTCTATGGCCATTGATGGTGTGGACATCGGCGCCCGCTGTGACGTCCCAGAGTTTCAGAGAGGAGTCCGCTGCAGCGCTCAGGGCCACCCTGGCGTCGTCCGAGATGGCGCAGCAGACCACGGCGTCCTCGTGGCCGACCAGCACCTAGAATGAACAGAGATTGCGCACGAAAGTGAGAAGCCTAACTTGGGGCAGCCTATCTCAAAGTTGGGCCACCACGTCGCGGTCAAATAGGGGCAAGAAGAAGACAAGGCCATACTACCGGGTGTTCTAGACAAAGTGTGAAAATATCAAAGCATTTCATAGATTGGAGTGAGAATGGCTTCGTTTTGCGCAACGGCAGGACGCGAAGGTGCGTTGTGTCGAAAAGGCGCACCGTCATGTTGACGACATGACATGACGTTGCGCAAAACGACGCCATTTTCTCTCCAGTGTATTGGGGTTTGAGTTACTGCACTGTGCCAGAAACACTATGTAATATGCCTCCATGCCCAACTTTGCGCATGATATGGTGGAGTCACGCATCTCTGACAAAATTCTGCGCACCCCCCCCCCCCAGCCTGCTTAGCGCTTAATGGGCCTTTCTACGTACCTCTACATGTACAATTGTGCTAGAAAACGCCAATGAGCGCGCGCCGTTAATTGAATAGGTTCGCCTTTGTTACACACCGACGATTCAGACGCGCTCGCTAAAAGACAACGGGTTTTGCGACCGTCAAAAAACTCACGCGCTCAGCGCCGGTTAGGCGCTCTACACTTTGCGTGAAATTTGCATTAAATACATACATTCTGCCTCAGCATGTCTCGCTTCTGTGACTCCGACTCGCTCTTTTTCCTTGTTCTATCTGTAATTGTACAAATTATCTGCTTTCCACCGCAAGCTTTCTGCGATTGTGACTGCTTTCAACTCTGCAACTGTATCGCAGAAGAATGGACGAAGAACAACGATTGTATCGAGTGGAACTGGGGTTCTTCCAACAGTTTGGCGTGGCTGCTGCAAAGGCAGAGCGGCAGCTCTCACAGAACTGCCACCTATTGTGATAGTCACTGGAGCAAACTAAAACTTTTGGACCCTGAAGTCAGCTACTTCGAGGCCATAACAGCATGCCAAAGCGACAGGAACGTGTGAGTTGACACAAAATCCACAAAATTGCAAAATTATTCGCCAACAATGAAATTCTACACGCTTCAGCTGCCACTGCTCCATTCCCAACTGGCCCCACTCGCATGAGGACTATTCTGCCGTGGAGCAGACCACTGAAGATCCATCTGGTAGCGACCATGACTGCGCCTCCACTGCCTACAAGTGCCAAGTAAAACACGGCCACACCTGCGATCAATTCAACCTACAAGACCACTGGAGACAATGCTGGATGGAGAACACTGACATCAGAGACGACGTGTGGTACGCCATGGAGAAAGCGTGGCGCTGCGAGGCTTCCAAGAGAATTGCCAAGAAGATGAACTTTGTGGAGTACTTGGATGAGAAGAGGAAGAGGAGGAGAAGGAAGTGACGGATACTGTAGTAAACAGTTGAAACTACGACGCCCATGATTAGATAGTCGAGTACAACCCCTGATTGGCTTGTGAATGAACATGGAATGACAGAGTACTGGCAGTAAAGCGTGGTTCACACAAACGCGCAGTAAGAAATTGTACTACGAATATTTCGTGACATTGTTTCTTATTACGGGCTTACTGCCCATTGCTGCAAGGTTGCCGACTTACCAAAACCTTTGTGCGCTGTTAACTAGAGTCCAAACGTTGGAAATTGCCTTATCTACTGCAAGGTGCCCAATTTTGAGTTATTTTCCAAAATTGATAATAATATTTAACTTTAACCATCAAACCTGCGTCAGGAATCCATTGTCCACATCCCAGACCTTGAGACTCTGATCCTGCGAGCCCGTCACCAGAGTTCTGCCATTGGTCGTCATTGCGGTGCAGGTTATGGGCTCGTTGTGACAGAGGCGAGACTTCACCGCCAGACCCTCCTCGCCTTGCGTCCAGATTCGAACTCTGAGTGTGCAGAATGAGTGTATGCTAAGGAATTCAACGAGTGAAGTACAGTAGCCACAAAAAAATTGAACGTGAGGTGTCGAAGTGTCTAATGAATTGAGGACATATTTGTCTAATTTGTGTGCTCTGTACATGCATGCATACTACAGCATTGGTAGCTACAGTATTATGCTAACAGCTAATATACCAGCTATGCACTAGCTAGTATGAACACCAGCAGCCAATCGTTTTGCGCTGCAAATTTGCTCTCCTGTCTGTAAGGCATATCCTGTCTCGTTAACTAAGGAGGTTCGAACTTGTTAGCTATTATTGTGTAGTCAGGTAGGTAATTCTTTGCTAACTACCGACTAAACGCTAGATAGTTTTGTCTTGTCAATAATCATAACATAGTATTTCAAATTACACCCTATTTTCACACAAATGTCTTACTCCTTCGGGTTGTCGGGCGCCTTTCCAAAGATGTCTCTGTCGTTGGGGCACAAATTCAAAAACTCAGCAGGCCCTTTGGCGTTGACCGTCTCTTCCGCGTCCTCGTCGTCTGTGGGGCCCAAAGTCCTTCCCGATTGAAAGGGCCAAATTTTCAAATTCAAATTCTTGTCCAGCGAGTAGCATTTGCCGTTGTCCATGGTCGTTTGAATGGACAGAACGCTTTCCTGGTGCTCCTGCAAAGAGTTTGCGTGTTTTACTTCTGGAAAAGACGCACAGGCGGGTAATTACGCACCAAGCGGTAATTACGCAGCGCGCGGCGCTAATTACGCACTGATTGCAGAGAGATAAACATCTGCAGCGATGTCCGAGTGGTTAAGGAGATGGACTCGAAATCCATTGGGCTCTGCCCGCGCAGGTTCGAATCCTGCTCGCTGCGTCAAACAGTTTTGTTGCAGTCAAATGACCGACAATGTGATTTTGTCTATTACTGCGACCTGCGTCTGTTTTTTCGCCGCGCCTCAGCGCGGCGAGGTGTATATATACGGATGACAATGTGTGTGTGTGTGTGTCTGTCTGTCTGTCTGTCTGTCCGTCCGCGCATCGAAGTAAGGTATGTGACATATGTGGTCAAGTAGAGTCGGGGTCGCTGAGTACGGATCCGATGTCCGTTTCTGTTGCTAATTTCGCATTTTCGAGATATTTACAATTAAAATATGAAAATGTCAAAAATCGACTTTTTCGCCTGACGAGCTAGCGGCAAAATTTCTTCAGGAATCGAAAGAGCATAGACCGCGGATAATTTGTAACACAAAAGAAATTTTTTGGAAATGTGGAATTTGATAGAAATACGCGATTTTCTGTCAAAATTTTACAAAATGCCAAAAATTAAACGTCATTTATTGACGAATATAAATGCAGAAATGGAAAGGTCTAGTGGCAGTAAGAATTTGTGACATAGTTTTACAGGTGTAGGAAGTTACAATTTCGAGATATTCACAAATAAAATACAAAAATGTCGAAAATCGCTATTTTGCCTGATGAGGTAGTGGCGAAATTTCTTCAGGAATCGAAAGAGCATAGACCACGGATAATTTGTAACACAAAAGAAATTTTTTGGAAATGTGGAATTTGATAGAAATACGCGATTTTCTGTCAAAATTTTACAAAATGCCAAAAATAAAACGTCATTTATTGACGAATATAAATGCAGAAATGGAAAGGTCTAGTGGCAGTAAGAATTTGTGACATAGTTTTACAGGTGTAGGAAATTACAATTTCGAGATATTCACAAATAAAAAATGTCGAAAATCGACTATTTTGCCTGATGAGGTAGCGGCGAAATTTCTTCAGGAATGGAAAGAGCATAGACCGCGGATAATTTGTACCACAAAAGAATTTTTTTGCAAATGTGGAATTCATTGGAAATACGAGATTATTTGTCAAAATTCCATATATTGACAAAATTAAAACGTCATTTATTGACGAATGTGAATGCAGAAATGGACAGGTCGTGTGCCAATCAGTGTTGCCGGAGTACTTTTTAAGGATTCTTAAAAAGTAAGTAACGAGTAAAGTACTAGTACTTTACTCTACTCGATAAGATTTTGAGCAATTTTACTTTACTTTACTCTACTCGATAAGAAATTCTCTACTTTTTAGTACTTTTTATTACCTTTTAGCTATCGAGTACTCTTTAGTACTCCATCTGCTTCAACTGGAAGGCAATCAGAGTATTTTGCTGTCTGCCCACGTGCTACAGTACTCTCGCGGTCGGTGAAAGCATCAAAATCTGATGGATATGGATTATGTGTGCCAATGCAGCAATTAGGAGAGGGTGCCACAGACATGCCGTTGTATTAGAAACAGACTAGCATGCTCACTGATATGTACTGTGATGTCAGATAGGGGATCTACAAGCTCAATTGTGCATACACTAATGCTTGAATGTTGTCTCGAACATTTTGAGGCCTTGCTGACAACTAAGCCAATTGTGCATTGTGGTAGTTGATTGGAGACTGACGATCAGCGAAAATCGACGATTATTCCAACTCGTCGGAATTCTACACTAACATCACCTGCACAGTGCACAGATGACACGCTCAGCACAAAATGAGTGTACTTTTTAAGCAGGTCGCTAGAATCAGCTTTGTGAGTACTTTCTAAGTACTCGGTAAAGGAAATCAGTTTGTACTTTACTCTACTCGATAAGTATTTCCGAGGTTGTACTTTACTTTACTTTACTCGATAAGAAATTCGAAATTTTTACTTTACTTTACTTAACTCGATAAGGAATCTCTCTACTTCGGCAACACTGGTGCCAATTAGAATTTGTGACATAGTTCTACAATTTTCAAAAATTACAATTTCGAGATATTTAGAATTAAAATTGAAAAAGTGTCAAAATCGACATTTTCGTCTGATGGAATAGCGGCTAAATATCTTATGAAATGGCAAGCGCATAGACTACGGATAATTAGCAAAACAAAAGACAATTTTTGCATGCCTTATATTTGATAGAAATGTTTGCAATCCACAAGTTGCCTACACTTTTGTTTATAGCTGAATGTGAACGCAGAATAGAAAAGTTGTACGCCGAAATGAATTTCTGGCCGGAACTTCAGATGAACGGCGTCGTATCATGCCGATATCATATAGCGAATGCGGCGATATCACTGAGCTTTAGATCAGTTGTACGGACAACCGTGTCGTGGCGATAGCTGCACTTGGTGTATGGTACACGTTCTCAAGACAATTTCTCCAGATACGTCTGATGATGTGAACAAAGTTGTCCACACTGTTCACCAAGATTTGACAGACACAAAGTACAGGTTGAACTTTTTACACACACAGCTTGTCTATTACTGCGTCCAGAAAAATCATTTGTTTCATCAACTTTTGCTGCGACAACAACTCAATCAATTCTACAAGTTGTGAAATCGCGCACCGAACGCTAAACACGCACCGAGAACTTGTAGAGCAATGCTCCGTTGGCCATGTCCCAGACGGACACTGCGCCATCCACGGCGCCGCTCAGCACCTGATCGAATATGTTGCATTTCGGACAGATTTGCAACCATGTCTTGTTGAAACCTTTTGCCACAGTACCTTTGTCGCGTCCGAGTTGAATTGCAGCACAGTGGTAGGTGCGGAGGAAGAGCCGACGGCCGTCCAGACGCACTGGCAAACTTCCAGGTCCCATAGGCCCACTGCGCCAGACCTTGTGCCTGAGGGAGAAAGGTAGTCGCAGCATGAACTGCTGAAAGATGCTATCAGCGGGCAATGTAGGTAGGTGATAACCTCTGTGAGCGTTGACCATGTGAATCGTCGAGTATTAGAAAGGTGTTGCTATAGTTCTAGGGCAAGTTGCGTGGCTTCTTGCGGGCTTACCGCAAGCGGCGTATTTCTGGTCTCGGCTCATGGCCACGCAGTGGACAGGGTGCTCCACAGGGGGTGCTGAACTGCCCAGAAGTCCATGTTCCGCCAGGTTTCTCGCCTCGCAGTTCCACACGTTGACATGGTCGTGAGAGACTGTGACCAGGAAATAGCCGTCTCTGGTGGTCTGTAAGTGGTGAAAAGGATTATATTGAACATGAATTGTAATAAAACCTATTGTCAACACCTTCAGAGAAGAGATGGGCTTCTCGCCGCAGTTGTACACCTCCAGGATGTTTCCATTGTGGATGTCGTAGTTGTATACTCTGCCGTCGGTGCACCCGGCGAACAGTTGACAGTCGTCAGTGGAGACTGCCAGTGACGTCACCTTGCCTTCGTGACCTGAAAGTATGGTAACCGTGACATCTGAATGATCTCAATGGTGACACCTGCGTGGCGGTCAACCCGCGCAAGCTGTGCTTCAGACGTGAAAACGCATTTATAAGGGGGATTCACTTCACATCGCTTGGCCTACCCTGTAGCTCGTGAAGCTCTTGGGCCGAGCAGACCGAGAAGACCCTCAGAGTCTCGTCTTCGCAGCAGACCGCCAGAAACGCGTCATTGGACGTCAGAGTCAACGCTGTGACTGGCGCCATGAGATTCCCCATCTTCGTCAGCAGCTCTGCGTTCTCCATTGACCAGATGTTGACTGCGAAGTCTCCGGCGCCTGGAGAATGCAAGGTTAGCATCAGTGACCATGTCAGATGGTAACAGCTGACTTCAGAGTCTCATCTGAAGCTCCCACCTGTGACCAAGAACAGGTCGTCAGTCGTGAGGGCCACTGCAACCACCGGCCCTGTGTGTCCCGTGTGGAAGGAGTGGATGATTCTTCCACTGTCGAGTGACACCAGCTTGGCACAGGAGTCCGCCCCACCACTGATGAGCTTCTGGTCGTCACTTGTGAGCGTGGCACAAAAGACCTTCTGTCCATGGGGGCTAAAATTTGATGCTTGCACATGTCAGTGGACAACTGAAGGGCCACTCAGTAACATGGCCATTGTTCACCTGAGGGTCCTAAGGCAGTTGCCAACCACCAGATCCCAGGTGCGCACTGTGCAATCCAGTGAGGTGCTGACAAAGAATTGACCGCTGCTGCTGAGCTTCAGGGAAGTGACCCTGTCGGTGTGACCTGAACTGGAGTTCAGTTGGCTAACAGTCTATGGCATTTCCACATGGGTCTCCATGGAATGTCGCACCAAGGAAATGCTTGACAAGCGTCTGGGATGGCACGTGGTACATTGCGATTGCTCCGTTGTTGGAGCTGTTGCCAGAGACCAAGAGGTGTTGATGGTTGGAGGTGGGCTCCAACACTGTCTTCGTTGAATTCCAGTCTTTCAACTTGAACTGCCCTATTCTTCCAACCTGTAATGGGTATTGAGTTGTCGAATGGACGTGCAAGTCGCCCACTGGACAGTAGATAAGACAACTCCCAACTGTCAAATAAGAGTCAACAGCTGGGCTTCTATTAACAAACTGGCTTGCAACAGACAATAATCGACGACAAAACTTTGTCACCTTCGGAGGCTTTATCCAGCACGTCAGTGGCACCAGCAGCGGCCCCTTGCTGTAGTTGTCCACCCAGGCCATAGCTTGCTCCACCAACGCGTTCAAGTAGTGGCTGTTTTGAGCTGAAAATGCAAATTTAACCGAATTCTCACTGCATTGCAGAGGTCACTACTGTGTATCACCTCTGGTGTATCTGAGCCTGCCGATGACCTCGGCAGCCAGCTGGTTGTTGTCATGCACCACAGAATGAATGGCGGGAAGAACCGCCTTTGAATAGAGCGTCTGTAGGTCGTGATGTATGATCTGGTGCAGGGTGTCGTGAAGAACTGAAAGGAGGTATGGCAGTCCGCACGCCTGCACGATGGCGTCCAAGTAGTTGAATTGGCACAGAGCTTGCTCTTTGAGCTGGTCCACGTTGCCTGGAAGTGTTACAATGGGGTAAAGGATTTCCAAAGTTTTCATAGCATGCTATTGGTTGTTACCTGCGTGGAGTAGATGGTACCACAACGTGGTGATCCTTCTCAGGTTGAACTGAGGCGTCTCACCAGGCAGGGTGTGGCTTTTCAGCGGCTGAGGGAACAACGCCACAGGTTTCTGCTCGTGAAACTGGACGTTTTTGCGCTTCTTCTTTCGCTCCACACCATTCTCATTGGGGCTGGTGTCGCTGCCGCTCTGCAGGTGGCTGTCGTCGTTCTCAAGGTTGTTGGCAGTGTCGCCTAAATTTGCATCATGTCAGTGGGCACTGGGCACTGGCAGGTTAGTCAGTGGGCAGTGCCATGTTAGTCAGTGGGCACTGGCAGGTTTGTCAGTGGGCAGTGGGCATGTAGGTCAGATGGGCAGTGGGCATGTTGGTCAGTGTGGGCAGTGGCAAGTTAGTCAGTGGCAGTGGCAGGTTAGTCAGTGGGCAGTGGCAGGTTAGTCAGTGGGCAGTGGCAGGTTAGTCAGTGGGCAGTGGCAGGTTAGTCAGTGGACAGTGGAACTGGCAGGTGTGTCAGGTGGGCAGGACATGTGAGTCAGTGGGCAGCGTGCATGTTGGTCAGTGTGGGCAGTGGCAGGTTAGTCAGTGGGCAGTGGCAGGTTAGTCAGTGGACAGTGGAACTGGCAGGTGTGTCAGGTGGGCAGGACATGTGAGTCAGTGGGCAGCGTGCATGTTGGTCAGTGTGGGCAGTGGCAGGTTAGTCAGTGGGCAGTGGCAGGTTAGTCAGTGGACAGTGGAACTGGCAGGTGTGTCAGGTGGGCAGGACATGTGAGTCAGTGGGCAGCGTGCATGTTGGTCAGTGTGGGCAGTGGCAGGTTAGTCAGTGGGCAGTGGCAGGTTAGTCAGTGGACAGTGGAACTGGCAGGTGTGTCAGGTGGGCAGGACATGTGAGTCAGTGGGCAGCGTGCATGTTGGTCAGTGTGGGCAGTGGCAGGTTAGTCAGTGGACAGTGTCAGGCTAGTCAGTGGACAGTGGCAGGTTAGTAAGTGGGCAGTGGCAGGCCAGTCAGTGGGCAGTGGCAACTGCAAGTATCTTACCTGCGTCGTCTGCAAGAGCTTGCAGGGACTGGGAGTTCACCAGTTCGTACCAGACGTCTCCAAACAGGTCCGCCAGATCACTGTGCGCTCTCTGAAGAGGAAAATCGTCAAAAGCATCTGAATTGAATTAGCAGCAAACAAGTTCAAAATTAAACCTTAATATCCGCCACGTTTTGAAGGCAGCGATGCCTGACCGCGTTCTCAATCGCCGCGTGACGCCAACGCATCACGCGACGGTTTGTAACGATGGTCTCTTCAATGAGCGGTTCTGAAGAGTAAGAGTCTCTGAAAAATCTATTTACCCATAACTTCAAATAACACTCACCAAAGTCCGCCTTCATCTCGAGCCATTTGCGCACCGGGACTACAGTAGGACCGGCGCGTCCTGCCGCAGCCAACACGTCACGGCTACAAGCCAGCGCGTTCGTTAGCTCTGTTTCCGATAAGCCGAAAGGCGCCGAGCTGAGCAGTTGGCACGCCGCGATAACGATCTCCTTCCCGTGCTTGAATTCGAGCTTGGCCAGCAGCCTATCCACCCTTTCGGAGAGATTCTGACTGGCAGACTCGCCGCTATCGCCCGTCAAAGCTGCCATTACCGCCACCGATGGGGGAGGGGACTTCTCCAGAGTTTGTCTGAGTCTCGAGAACTGCTCGGCGCTGAATTTGCGTTTCTTGGCCGTCAAAGCGCCGCGAGCCACGTCCAACAACTGGTCGGGAGCCAGCGCTTGCAGCGTCAGGCAGTTCTTTGTCAGAGACTTGGCCGGCTCTTGACCAGAGGTCGTTGTGGCGATCACAGTGACTTGGGAGGGCAGGGGCGAGGGCAGGAGGTACTGCAGGGCGTCCACATTGGAGGGAAAGTCAGAGCCGCACTTGAGCAGGTGGACGTCGTCCAAGAGTATCACGAGGGGCCGATTGGAGACGCCGACGACTTCGAGTTGTTGGCGAAGCACTTGGAAGAGGTCGGGCGCGAAAATGGCCGTTCTGAGACGGAGTTGGATGAGTGGGGGTTTGTATTCGCGAGCTGAACTCGACTTCTGACTCAATTCCCCTCTGACTTCACTGCACTGCATTCAGTGACTCCTCCACTCCATTCCCTGACCAAACCCCTCTCTAATGAGCTCCATGGCTCCACTCTGCTCAACTCCATTTCACTCTGTTACATGTCCACAGCGCTCGCGCACTTCGCTCTACTCCCTGGCTCACCCCTCCACTCTCTGTTTCGACTAAACTCACTCTATTTCCACTCCACACTCACACACCAGTCCCACTCCTTTCGATCTGCTCCACTCACTCCACTCTACCCACCTAGCCTTCTTGTCGTCGAGCCTGTAGACATTCGCCAGTTGCAGGCAAATGTATCTCCAGAGCTCGTGAGCATAGCAGCTCATGGGTGAGAGTCCCACGAATCTTGGGAGCACCACCGCCCTCTCCCCGCCCCCTTTGACGTCCAGCCAGGAGCGCACCGAGTGCGCCACTTCGCAGAGCAGGGCCGTTTTGCCCGAGCACTCCGGGCCCGACACTGCGATTACACCGCCCTTGCCCGCTTTTATGGCATCTTTGATCTTGTTCAGCAACTGAACTATATTAAAACATGACTAGAACAACTAGGACGTAAGCTCCACTGCCCTTACGTTGGCTTGTCCCACAAAGTTGGTGGCCCGTTTGACGACTGACTGATTCAGGTGGAGAGCGGCCTCCTGGCAAGTGATGGCCATAGCTTGATCCCCGTCCTCCAAGAGGTCAGTGGACGCTGGAAAGCCCAGCTCAGCCTCCAGCTGTGCCGATTGGCTCTCAAGACTGGCGGTGATGAGCTGCTTGAGCTTGCTTGTGACCTGAAGACTGTTCACATTGAAAAGTGGGAATACAACCAGTGCCAGAAATTCTCATAAAACACATTTTCCTCACCTGATGCGTGAACTGGTCGATGTATCGCTCCTTTTCCCTCGATTTCAGCCAATCTTCAATCTTCGGAGCCCCGGCAGTAGTTGGCCAGCTGGCAGAGAACGTCTCAATGTTGTTTCTGTCGAGATTCGACGAGACGAAGTTCTTCAACGATTCGATTCTCTCCTTCTTGTTCCTTTTGCCCGTCAAGTTTGCGTCAGTGGCGTCCACAAAGGCTTGGGCCGTCTTGCCGGCCGCTGACAGGTTGACCCCTGAATGGAAAGGTGGCCTCTAGGTTACGGTAGGAACTGCCTATGACAATCGCTGCATTGTCTGTGCAAATGCAAGCTTGATCTTCGGACGCTTTGTGCAAAATGGGGAAATTGGAGCTTTCAAGAATTCACCATTAAACTTGCGAAAGACTGCCAACGAGTGAGCTTTGGCGTCTGGGGAACGTGTCACCGCTGACTGGATAAAGTATTCCAGTGGCGAATAGAAGAACCGATCCTGCTGACTTTGGTTCACCTGAATGCGGCAGAAAATTTTCACTTTTTGTTTATTCTGGCACGCTTTGTAGTAAATGTTACTTGATTGATGAGTCCATCTTTAAACGCGTGCTCAGCACCCGTTTGCAATGTGTCGACCAGTTTCTGGTAAGTGCTGTTGCCGTTTCTGAACAGGGTGCGCCACATTCTCAGTTTATAACAAGCGGCCTCAAAGTCTGGCATACTTCGATTTTCCGACAAGAGCGGTCGTCGTGAGACGGTAGACGCCTGGCGTGACACTGTTGTCTAGCTTGTAGCAGTCGTCGAGCAGTTTGACATCTGAAATGTGGGAAATTTGTGTCGCAATCTCGCATATTTGTAAATGTACAATGGCGAGCAAGGCTCTTTGCAATGTACCGGTACCTTTGTGAGCCTCGAATGCCGCTGTGCGGATGTGATTAAACTCGTCCACGCGAATCTGCACCGGAAGACATGTCTGCCCATATTTGTCGCCCAGAAAACACTGAAAGCAATGGGTGAAAGTCGCAATGGCTGATGATGATGAACAGTACTACCGTAAACAGTACCACAAAGAAGAAGCCAGCAGATTGTTCATAGCAGCAGTTGAGCTGGTCCACCAGTCTATCGAGATAGTGGGGCTCCGTTCCAAGTGGGACGTCCCCATTTTGAAAGGGATCAACGATGAAGCACTCTGCCCCGTATTGGAGACAGTGCTGGTGGATCTCTGGAACGATCTCGGTCCAGAAGCAGTTGCGCTCCTGCTCAAAATCTGGAACAGAATGGAAGGAGGAAAGAAGCCTCGATTTTGACACTGGTGGAAGATTGATATTGGATGGATGTGAATATGAATAGACACTTGTTTGGCCAGTGTTGACTGCAGAATCCAGTATCTGCTCAATCGCACAACTGATTATTCATATTACAGCATAGCTCAGCCACACCAAGTTTCAGCTCACCTGCAAAGGATGATGACGCCAAGAGAATGTTGATGAGACGAGCTCTGGGACTGGGCAACTCGCCATGCAAATTGCCAGTCATCACATGGTCCCTGAATATTTTGAATCTTTGATCTGGTTCTTGACAATTATTGATTTTTCTTGATGTTGAATAAGTGAATCACCTTGTACCTGAGACTAGTGGTTGGCGAGGGCGCCGCGCTTGGCTGGGACTTTTTGGCTGGCTCCACGACCCTTAGTTTCTTCTTGGGTGAAGTGGTGGCTTTGTTGGCGGCTCCTGACGAATTCATGGAGGCTAACATCACTCTGATGGTTGGACTGGCTGGAACAACGAGAAGCCTGCTGTTCCTATGTTGGACGCCGAATAGTAATTTCGACCGCGGGCGCAGCCTATGAATCTTGTTGGGCCTAGCTGACAACACCAGTGGAATGACTGATGATTTGGAAGGGGCAAATTGTAGTCTATTGCAAATAGGTGGAGACTGCAGAAGCAAGGCAAGGCAATGGAAGCATATAGTCTTTACATAACTCTATCTCACACTGGACTTCTTGCTTAAGAATTCCAACACCTAAACAATATGGGCCAACGTGAGAAGGAGAGCACTAACTCAAATCAAATGAACACCACTCTGTATCTGCACTTGCAGTGATTTCCACCTGTCTGGCATGCATAGGTCGTCTCCCCGCTAAGCTAACCCAATCACAAGACGGCGAAACTCTTGCTGCTTCTAGCCTAGAGAGAAAGGCAGAGCTACAATAAGCCAGCTGTATGCTTGCTTACGCACCTCGCAGTTGATACTAACTCAAGGGGCCCGTTTCATTAGCTCATTGCGTTTCGGACAAATTTTAGCTCCGGCAAAAATTTTCCGGCGAATTTCCGGATGGAGAGGGCTCTTCATAAATACCTGTATGAATAATTTTGAAATGCATTCGAATTATTACATTTGATGCCACCCTTACTTATGCTTTCTCTTGGATAATTTGTGTTGGTGACCAAATCACTTTGCTATGTGGATCGACTTCGATGACAGCCAGCCGATTGTGTAAACGTCTGAAGTAATTATTTGTGTTGATTGCTAAACGTAATGGTCGCAGCTTACCTGCTTCATCAGTTCCACTCATTGTACATCAAGCATCTTGATATTTATGGCGCTCTGTTCCAGGTATGATGCATGGTGGATCGATTTGTTCATCATTGCACATAGCTGTTCACATTCCAATTAACTTTGAAGCAGTTGAGGAGAGGCACCATTCATATTAGCCATTTCCATGCAGTTGCACAATGCCTCACGATAGAACTTGAACAGTTGCAACAAGTATGCTGAAGCATCACTACAGTCTATCACAAACCACACATATCCAGTCTAACTGATGAAATGATATTGCATTTTGTGTCAATACAACATTATGATACTTCTCAATGATGAACAGCTAGGACTCACTGTGGCTCACATTTTGATGAACTTTGAAATAGTTGACATACACCACTCACATTAATTACTTCTATGTAGTTGCACAATACATCACGATACAACATGCACGTGTGGAACAAGTTTCTTAAGCAGCACAGTAAGAAGTAATTGTGCTATGAATACAATCCACAACAATACTAAGTGTATGATTGCTGTGTTCCTATGTAACTGCATTCACCTATTTGGCAAAGGTGACCTATGCATCATCAAGCATGATGTGTTTTCTGGCAGCACAATGACTAGACAGTAGCTGGTTATATGGTACTCAATTGTTCTTATTGCACTTCATAGATCGTTGACACATTGATGAGGTCACGCTAGTCTACACAGTATCCACACGAGGTGGGACTAACTAAGGTGGCTCTCTAAGGTCTGGTCAGCATGGACACATTCCAGAAATAGCCAAAAAGCTGTCTAGAAGAAAATGAAGAGGGGAGATAGGAAGAGGGTGTATTCAAATGACGGTACGTTGTTTCTGAATCCGCATATATGTGTATCATGGATATGCATTATATGTCATAATTCATTCTAGACGTCCTTCGATGCTGCGCCTGGCTGGAAAATGTCTTGTTGGCCATTCTGTCCACTCTGACAAGTCTCACTCCCGAGTGCTCTCCATGGCTGCAAAGAGGCAGAAACTTGGAGAGATCTGGCTGCATTCAGCTTGTGTTGGCTGAGCCAAACTTTGTGGGTACTTTCACCAAATCAATGTCTGAGTTTGACTTGGCATGAGTTTTCACATATTGCACAAAAAAGCAGAGTAGCTTTTTAGCTGTTAGTAACGTGTCGTGTTATATTAAATAAACCTACATATAGGCACAGCGATAATACACTAACATGTCATTGTTTGTTTGTGTTGCTTGCATAATTTGCATCATTTGTACTTATGTTGGTGATGTTCAAGCATGAATAGTATTTGACTCATTCTGAGATCAGCAGATCTCATCAAGAAAGCAATGCCACAGAATGAAGAGATGATTTGCGAGTGGCGTTGTTCTCCATGGCAATGACGTAGCTCTTTCCAACTGTGTGGCAGTGCTGAAGAAGTACTTTCATAACTTCAAGGCCAAGAAGAAAATCGCATTAGAAATAATTGAACTAATGCAGAATACGGAGGCTTCCCCTGTCATCACTGTCACCAATAATACTAATAGTGCATCACTGCCAGATAGCCCTCCAGGGATAGATAAATAGCGCTTGAACTGGAAGAAATATCACTACAAGAGGTGCTGGCTAAGCTGACGGAAGTGTGCCATGTGCCATAGCAAAGTGGATTCCTACTGCTATCATTGTGGTTTGTTCCTTAGCTCAACTAGGACAAAGTACTGTTCAGAGCCGCTCCAACAAAGTCAAGAGCACCAAGTGGAATATTCTGCCAGAGTTGGCTTGATGATTTGTTGTCATTGTTGCTGTGGTGGCCATTTGGGTGCTGCATTCTGTCTTGGTGTTCTTTGGTACCTTCAGTGCAGTGCATTGCAACAATCGGACACTGTTTCATTTATGACACATATTCCAGTGCAGGCAATGATCAGAGATGAGTATCACAATGAAAAGGTGTTCAACAAGTAGGTAGCATTGTGCCAATGGAAGTCGACAACGAAAACATCGATTACACTGATGTTGTTGCACCAAAAGGACGGAAATTTACAAATTTTCGCACCGAACGTATGGCAAAATGATGAGGGGACAAATTTGGACCGTCCGAAACGCAATGAGTTAGACGGCACCGCTGTCAACTCTTGAGAGGTGCGCGCGAGACCGGTTACCAGGCAACGGAGAATGATTATTCGAGAGCTCAGAAAGGATTCGGCTTCTTCTCAAGTCGCTTCGCATGACAATCTTGCGAGTTTCGACGCTGTATTCTTTTATGAGCTGCCAGGGGAAGTAATTAAAAGCGTGACCAGTATTTGATAGAGGAAGTCTTGGGATTTGTTCAATCGAGGCAAGTGGAACACGCGCAGCCACAACAACCTCGCAGGGCCCAAATTTCATACCTCAGCGGTCG
The DNA here is from genome assembly GCA_030248115.1 of Linhomoeus sp. GSCO2_2. Lineage (NCBI taxonomy): Eukaryota > Metazoa > Nematoda > Chromadorea > Monhysterida > Linhomoeidae > Linhomoeus > Linhomoeus sp. GSCO2_2. Next base: position 7,323 of record JASAMZ010004518.1, on the reverse strand, counting down.
GCCGTAGCCGCCAATTTCCGAAACACCATCTCTCACTCCCCAGAAGACCGAGCGAAATTCCAGCCCCTCCCTACCCCCAAGTCTCAAAGCTACGCAATTGGGTACTAAAAGCGCAGCTGGGCGCTGAAATTAGAGCCCCTTTTCCAACTGAAGTGCCCTGTTATGAGGACGGGCGGGTGGGTGGGTGGGGCGCTTTAATGGCGCGCAGAGCGCAGAACTGATCAATTTGGGCCGCCAATGGTCGTCGTCACAGGAGTCGAGACGAGAAGCAATTGAGGGGCAAAGGCGGGATGGCAGGGGGTGGCGGACTGACGTATGTGCGCAGCGATAGATCAAGCTGTCACCATCAGGATAAACGCTTGTCCCGTAGGATGTGTACGCCGTAACCTATATACCACTGCCTTGAAGGCAACAACTAATGTCTCGCCGTGGCGTGTTTTGGTGCAGTGCAGTCCATGGGAGCCACAAACGCAATGTAGGTACAGTACATTAAACTAATGCATGAGTATTAGCCTCACTGGACTTGGCACCAAGTTTATGATAAAGTGCACTGCATGGTACGCAGAAATGCGCGCGCACTGCACAGCAACTTTATGTCCAGTACCATTATGGCCATACTGACTTCAACGATTTCTTTGTGCGTTGCATAAGCGTACTACAAACAATATGGTCAATCCTTAGTGACCCTAACTGGATTGCTAACAATCCGCACCGCGACTTCACAGAGACAGAAACGGATGCACAGACGATCCGCCAGAAGACATTTGCCCGGGAGCAACAACCGCGAGCAGAAAGAATCCTTTTCGCGAAATTGAGCCAGATTTCCAGCCAGATTAGCGCGCCAAATGCCTCCTCTAGCTGCCCGTGTAGCCGCAAAGCAACCTCAGAAAATTAGGGGGTGCCTTTCGCTGCACTACGCACTACACTGACTGCGACTCTGGTCGAAGGGAAAAGCGGCTATTCGTCATTCGCCTTGGAGCTTCGGTTTTTCTCTCCAAAAGTCGGGGGACGAAGTTCCTTTTGAAGAAAGGGTGGGGAGAGAACGGCTCCTTTTCCTGATGGGCCTATTGACGGGGGAGGAAGGGCCCCGTTGGTTGCTGGAGAGAAGAAGTTGCTTGAGATAATATTCCGCGGGGCGAAAACGGGAGTGGGGGGGGGGGGGTCCCCCCCCCCCCCCCACCCCCTCTCCTGAGCAGAGGGGCCATCCATCTAATTTATCCACACACACAGAAGGCGCGCGCGCTCAATTTTCCGCCGCCCCGAGCCCTCTCTCACTCGACATACGAAACGGCGCACACGCGCGCTCGCACAGCAGTGAGTGTAAGCTCTCGGTCGAGAAGAGGGGGGGGGGGGGGGGGGGGGTGTCTGCTACTCTGTTCCTCTCCAAATCATTAGGCGCTCGCCAAGTCGAGCTCTACCCCCCCCCCCCCCCCCCTTTGGGCTACATAGCCGCGGGGCCCGTTCGCTTGTTGCTTCTGCGCCTCCCTCCATCCATCACGGAATGTGGACACGCTACAGTAACAACTCGAATACGGTGCGGAGAGTTCACAGAACTGACTAACAGGGGGGCAAACTGTTTGCGAATATCGGCTGCAGTGTCGCTATTATGGTCGCAAAAAGTGTAGCATGTGGAAGGGAATGTTCATAGGTCCGCATGCTGCGAGCGACATTAGTGCGCGGCTAGTACCAAAACACGTGCGACATCAACCATTGCACCCTGCTTCAATTTGCCGAGATGGCACTGTCAGTAAATGTTTGACGTGTTATTTGTCAACTATGGTGTCGTTCACATTTTTTAGGTTTCTGCTCGCTCAGTCATGCTAGTTTTCCACTCCTTTAGATCAATTCTCGTTGGCAATCGAAGACTACTGTAGCTACACATGTTCACACAAGGAGGCGGAATATGTATGGGTATGCTTATCCACTCAAGCGCGCATAGTGTAGCACCATACTCGTATGCCTACATAGTATGTGCATACATCCATGGGTGGGGGGGGGGGGGGGGGGTCGACTTCTAATTCGTCGAGCGCCCTCCCGCCGGAGGGGCTTTTGTTACAGGGTGGGTGTGGTGGAGAAACGAGGGGAAACGACGGCCGATTCCTGCCTACGATGGCCCCTAATCAATCCTGGTAGCATGCTGTAGGGTGCGCGGTGCATTCGAGACCATTTTGTGGGCGTCTCAAAGGGTGGGTTTTTTCGCGCGGTTGAAAATAGCGCGACCGAGAATGACGCAATACGCAACAGCTTGTTGCACAGTGCACACTGGCGCCTTGCTGCAGTCAACGTGTCTTTTCTCGGCTATTCGCTGCAGTTTTGGTCGCCA
>JASAMZ010004516.1:0-49137 GCA_030248115.1 Linhomoeus sp. GSCO2_2 | reverse complement strand
CTTGTCTTGAAAGGGCACCTACCTAACTAGAGCACTACTGTGCAAGGTTGCAAATCTTTTTCGCTTCCTTTTCGACATCTTGTAAACAGTAGCAAGGTTTTCCTTACAGAAGGCCTATATTTCAATCGCACAAATTAGACATAATTCTACAAACTGATGCTTTAATTAGTCATACCTATCTTTGTAGTAAATGACACATATGCTCACATCTATGAGATGCCAGGATTCATGGAAGAAGTTGGTGCAATGCTGGTTTACTCTGACATAAAAAGTCGAAATTTGTGTCTGTTTACAACAACACTTTCTCAGCTTATTCCTAGAATCCTGGCATCTCATGGGAGGACAAAAACCTGACACTTTTCTTGAAAGGGCACCTACCTAATTAGAGCACTACTGTGCAAGGTCACAAATCTTTTTCGCTTCCTTTTCGACATCTTGTAAACAGTAGCAAGGTTGTCCTTGGAGAAGGCCTATATTTCAATCTCACAAATCAGACGTAATTCTACAAACTGATGCTTTAATTAGCCATACCTATCTTTGTAGTAAATGACACATATGCTCACATCTATGAGATGCCAGGATTCATGGAAGAAGTTGGTGCAATGCTGGTTTACTCTGACGTAGAAATTTGAAATTTATGTCAGTTTACAACAACGCTATCTCAGCTTATTTCTAGAATCCTGGCATCTCGTGGGAGGACAAAAACTTGACACTTTTCTTGAAAGGGCACCTACCTAACTAGAGCACTACTGTGCAAGGTTGCAAATCTTTCTCGCTTCCTTTTCGACATCTTGTAAACAGTAGCAAGGTTTTCCTTACAGAAGGCCTATATTTCAATCGCACAAATTAGACATGATTCTGCAAACTGATGCTTTAATTAGTCATACCTATCTTTGTAGTGAATGACACATATGCTCACATCTATGAGATGCCAGGATTCATGGAAGAAGTTGGTGCAATGCTGGTTTACTCTGACATAAAAAGTCGAAATTTGTGTCTGTTTACAACAACACTTTCTCAGCTTATTCCTAGAATCCTGGCATCTCATGGGAGGACAAAAACCCGACACTTTTCTTGAAAGGGCACCTACCTAACTAGAGCACTACTGTGCAAGGTTGCAAATCTTTTTCGCTTCCTTTTCGACGTCTTGTAAACAGTAACAAGGTTTTCCTTGCAGAAGGCCTATATTTCCATCGCACAAATCAGACATAATTCTACAAACTGATGCTTTAATTAGGCATACCTATCTTTGTAGTAAATGACACATATGCTCACATCTATGAGATGCCAGGATTCATGGAAGAAGTTGGTGCAATGCTGGTTTACTCTGACATAAAAAGTCGAAATTTGTGTCTGTTTACAACAACACTTTCTCAGCTTATTCCTAGAATCCTGGCATCTCATGGGAGGACAAAAACCTGACACTTTTCTTGAAAGGGCACCTACCTAATTAGAGCACTACTGTGCAAGGTCACAAATCTTTTTCGCTTCCTTTTCGACATCTTGTAAACAGTAGCAAGGTTGTCCTTGGAGAAGGCCTATATTTCAATCTCACAAATCAGACGTAATTCTACAAACTGATGCTTTAATTAGCCATACCTATCTTTGTAGTAAATGACACATATGCTCACATCTATGAGATGCCAGGATTCATGGAAGAAGTTGGTGCAATGCTGGTTTACTCTGACGTAGAAATTTGAAATTTATGTCAGTTTACAACAACGCTATCTCAGCTTATTTCTAGAATCCTGGCATCTCGTGGGAGGACAAAAACTTGACACTTTTCTTGAAAGGGCACCTACCTAACTAGAGCACTACTGTGCAAGGTTGCAAATCTTTCTCGCTTCCTTTTCGACATCTTGTAAACAGTAGCAAGGTTTTCCTTACAGAAGGCCTATATTTCAATCGCACAAATTAGACATGATTCTGCAAACTGATGCTTTAATTAGTCATACCTATCTTTGTAGTGAATGACACATATGCTCACATCTATGAGATGCCAGGATTCATGGAAGAAGTTGGTGCAACGCTGGTTTACTCTGACATAAAAAGTCGAAATTTGTGTCTGTTTACAACAACACTTTCTCAGCTTATTCCTAGAATCCTGGCATCTCATGGGAGGACAAAAACTTGACACTTTTCTTGAAAGGGCACATACCTAATTAGAGCACTACTGTGCAAGGTCGCAAATCTTTTTTGCTTCCTTTTTGACATCTTGTAAACAGTAGCAAGGTTGTCCTTGGAGAAGGCCTATATTTCAATCGCACAAATCAGATGTAATTCTACAAACTGATGCTTTAATTAGTCATACCTATCTTTGTAGTAAATGACACATATGCTCACATCTATGAGATGCCAGGATTCATGGAAGAAGTTGGTGCAATGCTGGTTTACTCTGACATAAAAAGTCGAAATTTGTGTCTGTTTACAACAACACTTTCTCAGCTTATTCCTAGAATCCTGGCATCTCATGGGAGGACAAAAACTTGGCACTTTTCTTGAAAGGGCACCTACCTAACTAGAGCACTACTGTGCAAGGTCACAAATCTTTTTCGCTTCCTTTTCGACGTCTTGTAAACAGTAACAAGGTTGTCCTTGGAGAAGGCCTATATTTCCATCGCACAAATCAGACATAATTCTACAAACTGATGCTTTAATTAGGCATACCTATCTTTGTAGTAAATGACACATATGCTTACATCTATGAGATGCCAGGATTCATGGAAGAAGTTGGTGCAATGCTGGTTTACTCTGACATAAAAAGTCGAAATTTGTGTCTGTTTACAACAACACTTTCTCAGCTTATTCCTAGAATCCTGGCATCTCATGGGAGGACAAAAACTTGACACTTTTCTTGAAAGGGCACCTACCTAATTAGAGCACTACTGTGCAAGGTCACAAATCTTTTTCGCTTCCTTTTCGACATCTTGTAAACAGTAGCAAGGTTGTCCTTGGAGAAGGCCTATATTTCCATCGCACAAATCAGACGTAATTCTACAAACTGATGCTTTAATTAGGCATACCTATCTTTGTAGTAAATGACACATATGCTCACATCTATGAGATGCCAGGATTCATGGAAGAAGTTGGTGCAATGCTGGTTTACTCCGACATAAAAAGTCGAAATTTGTGTCTGTTTACAACAACACTTTCTCAGCTTATTCCTAGAATCCTGGCATCTCATGGGAGGACAAAAACTTGGCACTTTTCTTGAAAGGGCACCTACCTAACTAGAGCACTACTGTGCAAGGTCACAAATCTTTTTCGCTTCCTTTTCGACGTCTTGTAAACAGTAACAAGGTTTTCCTTGCAGAAGGCCTATATTTCAATCGCACAAATCAGACATAATTCTACAAACTGATGCTTTAATTAGGCATACCTATCTTTGTAGTAAATGACACATATGCTTACATCTATGAGATGCCAGGATTCATGGAAGAAGTTGGTGCAATGCTGGTTTACTCTGACATAAAAAGTCGAAATTTGTGTCTGTTTACAACAACACTTTCTCAGCTTATTCCTAGAATCCTGGCATCTCATGGGAGGACAAAAACTTGACACTTTTCTTGAAAGGGCACCCACCTAATTAGAGCACTACTGTGCAAGGTCACAAATCTTTTTCGCTTCCTTTTCGACATCTTGTAAACAGTAGCAAGGTTGTCCTTGGAGAAGGCCTATATTTCCATCGCACAAATCAGATGTAATTCTACAAACTGATGCTTTAATTAGGCATGCCTATCTTTGTAGTAAATGACACATATGCTCACATCTATGAGATGCCAGGATTCATGGAAGAAGTTGGTGCAATGCTGGTTTACTCTGACATAAAAAGTCGAAATTTGTGTCTGTTTACAACAACACTTTCTCAGCTTATTCCTAGAATCCTGGCATCTCATGGGAGGACAAAAACTTGGCACTTTTCTTGAAAGGGCACCTACCTAACTAGAGCACTACTGTGCAAGGTCACAAATCTTTTTCGCTTCCTTTTCGACGTCTTGTAAACAGTAACAAGGTTTTCCTTGCAGAAGGCCTATATTTCAATCGCACAAATCAGACATAATTCTACAAACTGATGCTTTAATTAGGCATACCTATCTTTGTAGTAAATGACACATATGCTCACATCTATGAGATGCCAGGATTCATGGAAGAAGTTGGTGCAATGCTGGTTTACTCTGACAAAAAGTCGAAATTTGTGTCTGTTTACAACAACACTTTCTCAGCTTATTCCTAGAATCCTGGCATCTCATGGGAGGACAAAAACTTGGCACTTTTCTTGAAAGGGCACCTACCTAACTAGAGCACTACTGTGCAAGGTCACAAATCTTTTTCGCTTCCTTTTCGACGTCTTGTAAACAGTAACAAGGTTTTCCTTGCAGAAGGCCTATATTTCAATCGCACAAATCAGACATAATTCTACAAACTGATGCTTTAATTAGGCATACCTATCTTTGTAGTAAATGACACATATGCTTACATCTATGAGATGCCAGGATTCATGGAAGAAGTTGGTGCAATGCTGGTTTACTCTGACATAAAAAGTCAAAATTTGTGTCTGTTTACAACAACACTTTCTCAGCTTATTCCTAGAATCCTGGCATCTCATGGGAGGACAAAAACTTGACACTTTTCTTGAAAGGGCACCTACCTAATTAGAGCACTACTGTGCAAGGTCAGGATTCTAGGAATAGGCTGAGAAAGTGTTGTTGCCGGTTCCGTGGACAGGAGAGTAGATTGCCACTATCTACTGCCTTGGACTTCTTTTGCCCGTTACCCTGCTCTTGTAGCAATAATGGGTAAGCGCACAGAGGATAGTTTCCGGACGCAGTAGAAGAGCGGCGCTTAGGATCTTAGGGTTCCTAACACCACTTTCTGGAAAGCCCTTAGGGGGTTTACAGAACAGGTACTGAGACCTCGGAGGGGGAAGGTAGCCTTTCTTTTGGCTTACACCTTTCGGCCGTGACGACGGGCAAAGGTTTGTCTCTCAGACAAGGAGGTGAAATTATGGAGAATTGGGCCCTTTATATAGACGCTTCGGTCGGCAATTGGGCGTACGTAGACAGTACCCCACGAATTTGTATATTACGGTGGTAATATGGTAGATGTTAGTTTGAACTTGAAGCGTGTGGCTGCCAATGTCCATTCTGCGCACCAGAGGCACACAACGTACAAACGCCGGTGCAAATACCTAGTAGGATTTCGAGCACGCAGCCAAACCCCCCTCGGCCCAACTCTCGTAGGATTCGATACACGCGGCTGCCGTCGTTGCTCCAGAAGAGGGTGTCCGGTGCCAAAGATGTCGCCGTGGTACACGTCTGCTCGTTGATTGAGTAGCGTTGAAGGCCGTCACAACGACGAAGCAGAAGTCGTCGGTCTTTCTATAGGCAATGATTTCAGCCACTGAAGAAGTCCCACCTGCGGCTGGAGGTAGACGTTCTCAAGACGATGAAGCAACAACGCCAGCAGGCAAGCAAACACTCGTCTCTTCCCTTCTCGTCTCCGCCTTCATGGCGTAGGTGTTTTCGGAATGTCCTTCGTCAGGCAGATTCTGCACTAATTCGACTTAAAATACGTCCAGGAGACGCAGCACAGCAGAGCGACAGCGGTCTCTGGCTGTGCCTTTGAAGCCTGCCCGGTTAGCCAACCCTCCTGGCGGGAACCAGGATGTGGAAGACGATATGAGTTGTTGCTCGCGCCGAGGACTGACAGGTAAAGCGCTGGAGACGACTCTGAGACGACGAGGGAGCACTGGCTGCGGGCGCCTTCGAGTCGCATGCGCAGCGCCACAACTCTGACATCGACCTTTTCAGCGTCCACTTACACTCCAGAGGCGCTCCACTCGTATCCTCGTAGGTTTCAGATCGCCGACTTCCACTATCAGATCTGTCGTGCACCGAACCGTCGCGCGGCCGTCGTGTCAGAGGCGAGGCTGAAGACAGAAGAGGACAGTTCAACTTCCACATTAAGCTACAGTAACCCTGACCCGAAGTCCCAACTGTCAACGACCTGGAAACAGCTAGTCACTGTGGATCGCAGGGGACGACAAGATAGTAGGGTATGTTATCTTATGTGCGAGCCACACTATCAAGTGCGCTTTCGGCCTAATATTATGTCCGATCCGAGTGGACAGGCAGTCCCTAGCAGACAACCTAGCCTACTCACTCGCTTTCGACTCGCTACTTTCTGAATGCCAATCAAGCTGTATGGCAATCTACCAATGGCAAGGAGTCAGTCAGCCAGGCAAAAGGTTTTCGGCCTACACCATCCATTCTCTTGGATTTTCTTTTCACCGAAAAGCCTCCTCGCAGACACGCCGCACACGATTGAGCCAACCGACGTTACTTGATCACGGCGAGTATTATAGGTAGCGACGGCGACGGTGAGTATCACTGTATGAAGCGAGAGTTTTTTTCTTCTACTTCTTGTTTTTCTTTCCTTCGCCCTTCTTCTTCTTCTTTGGCGCCTTCGCCTGTTGCCGCTTCGGCGTGGACGCCGGCGCCGTCTTGACGGGTCCCTTCTTGTTTGCCGCTTTGCTTGTCGCCGCCGGCGTCTTCTCCTTCTCCTTCGACGCCGTCTTCTTCGCCTTCCTCTGCGGCGTGGGCCGCGGCGCCTGCCTCGGAGGCTGTCCCGTCGGCGTCGACGTCGGCTTGGTGCCCTTCCTGTCCGACGACTGCGCGGCAGCAGTTTGCCGGTCGCCGCCGGCGTCTCCTCCTCCTTCGACCCCGTCTTCTTCTTCTTCGACGCCGTCTTCTTCACCTTCGACGCCGTCTTCTTCTCCTTCGACGCCGCCTTCTGCTCCTTCGACGCCGTCTCCTTCTCGTCTTCTTCTCCTCCGTCGTGGGCGGTCGACTGCGTTGCTTCTGTGGACGAGAAGAACCGGCCTTTTCTTCCGTCGCGTTCTGCTGCTGCTGTTGCTTCTCGTCGCCACCTCGTTGGCCAGAAGGCGCTCTCGTACCAAACCGTTCACCGCCTCTGCCCTTCTTCTTCTTCGGCCGACGCACTCTGGGGCCACTGTTGGTTGGCCTTTGTCTCTCCAGCCATCTGCCAAGTTGGCGCCTTCGTGCTTCTCCTTGCCTTCCTCATTGCTCTCGCCCTACTTCTTCTTCTTTTTTCGCCCGGCCTCAGCCGGGCGAACCCCTACGAGAGCTTTTCGTGCGTGCGTGCGTTCGTTCGTCCGTTCGTCACGCTCTCAGATCTCGGCGTTGGTGAGTCGTAGGAAGGAGATCTTGGACTTTATGGATAGGTCTCGACTCATTGAGAATTGCGCTAAGAGGTTTCGAAATTCAAAAGTTTGAATTACGCGCGCTACAGTAACCCGAAGGTCAAAACTTAAAACGGCTCTAACTCGCTCGTCTTACGTCGTAGAGCGGCGCGCGATAGGTCAACTAAAAGGTCTCGACGTGCGCTTTCGTTTGGCATTAAAACTTTTGTTAATTACGCAAACACGCAGCACGAAAAGTGACATTCTCGCGTTTTTAAGGCAGAAATCGCTCTAACTCGCTCAGCGTGCGTCATAGGGAGACGATCTTGGGTTGGTTGGATAGCTCCCGACCCACTGATCATTTGTTCTTCTATTGGTCGAAACTCAAAAGTTTGAATTTCGGGAGCTACAGTAACCCAAAGGTTTAAAACGCGAAACTTACATAACTCGCTCGTCTTCCGTCATAGAGAGACGATCTTGAGTTCGCTGAATAGGTTTCGGCACACTAATATTTCCGTTAAGAGAAGTCGAAATTCAAAAGTTTGAAATGCGCGCGCTACAGTAACCTGAAGGTCCAAGACGGAAAACGGCTCTAACACGCTCGTCTTACGTCGTAGAGCGGCGAGCGATAGGTTAACTAAAAGGTGTCGACGTGCTCTTTCGTTTGGCATTAAAAATTTTCTTAATTACGCAAACACGCAACACGAAAAGCGACATTCTCGCGATTTTGGCATAGAAATCGCTCTAACTCGCTCAGCGTGCGTCGTAGAGAGACGATCTTGAGTTGCTGGATAGCTCTTGACTCACTGATCATTTCTTCTTCTACCGATCGAAGTTCAAAAGTTTGAATATCGCGAGCTACAGTAACCCAAATGTTCAAAACGCAAAACTTCTCTAACTCGCTCGTCTTCCGTCGTAGAGAGACGATCTTGAGTTTGTTGAATAGGTTTCGTCACACTAATCATTCCGTTAAGAGAAGTCGAGATTCGAAAGTTTGAATTTGGCGAGCTACAGTAACTCAAAGGTTCAAACAGCAAATCGGCTCTAACTCGCTCGTCTTACGTTGTAGAGCGGCATTCGTTCGACCGTTCGAAAGCTTACGTTGAGGCAGTTGTTGAACGGTCATTCCTAAAGAAATACTTTGGTTTTTTAAACCCTTGTCTTACGAACAACTTTGTCTGCTAAAAAAATTAATCCCGGGCGATCCCAATGTTGCCCTGCAACAACCGCTCAGAAAGGCGTGTGTCTTGCTCAAAAAATAATCCCGGGCGATCCCAATGTTGCCCTGCAAGAACCCCTCAGAAAGGAGCGTGTCAGAAGTAGCGCATGAGTCGTGGACTCCGGGCGGGCGCGCGTCATATCGGAAAGGCTTCGAAACACTTTACAAAAGTATCCACTCTTTTACTCTTCCACTTTAAAACACTCACAAACCACTCTGTATTAATAAAACAACTCAACTTTTTTAAAACAGCTTGTTTAGCACTCCGACCCCAAAAGGGGCGGAGTGCTATAGTGAAGCTGCTACCGATCAAAACTTTCGCCACTCACTTTCGTGCCTCATTTCTCATCCGATTTGGACGGGGTTTTTATACTCCACAAAAAAGTGTGGAGTATATAGCGTTTGTGCGCGAAACGCAGTAATTTTAACCGGATGGCGTTCGCGCGTGAAGCGGCCGATTTGCAAACGGTCTTTTGCGTTAGGTAGGTCTAGTGGGTGGGCAACCTGCACGAGATATGGGGTCACGCTGCGGGACCCCGTTGGCGGGAAATTCAAAAATTTAAATGTTCAAAGTACTGAAAATTAGGTTGGGCAAGGTAGAACTCGAAAAAGTTGCATATAACGGTATATACTATCTTTTGATATGTTGTAGTACTCGATAGTGCCGAGTTGGCAAAAAAAGAATTGGATCGCTGCGGGACCCATTTTGGCGCCAAATTTGAAAAATTCGCGAATTTTGGCCCCGGGTCGACTTTGACGGGCTGCTGTGCGAGCTAGGTAGCAGCTAGAGCGGCGAGACCACTCTTGGTGCTCCTTCCCAGATGTCCTCTATCGAATGAGCCATGAACGGAGAAAATCGGGCGAAACACAAAAAACTTTCTTACACTGCGACTTTTTCGACTCCGGGGTCGAAAATTGCGATTTTCGCATTTCGGCGTCTATAGCGCTCGAATGCGTTGCCGAATCGTTCCAAACGTGGTTTCAAACGATTCTACGCTTAAATCTGGTCTAGAAGTGTTTTGGAAGAATTTTCGAAGCTACAGTACCCCTGCAGCGTCCGTTTGAATTGTGGGTGTCAAGTCAACTTCTGCGATATTATACTCGATTTCGGGGTTTTTGGGGGCGCTGATTACGAATTTGGCATTCGTTTAGCGCTTAGATGATGTTTAAGCGTACCTATGACGAATTCGCATGCTACCGTACCCCAAGAGCAGAGTTTTGGTTCTGCGAGTCCATAGGAAGTTAGGGGTGTTGTATGTCGATTCTGGGTATTCTGGGATGAAGATCACGAATTCGGCATTAGTTTTGCAATTGGGAGTGTCAGGAGGCCACAACGGGAGAGCAGTCACTGTGCGTAGGAGTTCAAATTTGTGGAGTATACTGCGTCCCCCGGACGACTTGCCTGGTTTTTAACGTGATCAATTACACCAACTTCCTACGACGTCGCGTTCGACTGCAGCGCAACGTCGAAGTTGTCCGAAGCCCTCTAACTCACGAACGCGAAAGAATTTTTGAAATTTCTCTTCTGATATGTGATCGGCATCCCAAATCCGAAAACGTGTCAAAATTTGGGCCGATTCGGCCGGGCGGATCGCGAAAGAGCAAAGATCCGACAAACGGATGAAATAGATCCGCCTAATGTTCCGGTGAAAAATATAACGTTAATTGATAGCTCTCGAGGGATAGTAGGTGTGGACGGACCTTCGTTTTTTTCGCGTAGTGGGAAAATTTTGAGAAAAATTCAAAAATTTGAATTTTTACTTACTGGGAAAGTGTTCACCCAGCTAGAAGTTCTGGAATAGAGGTCCGATTTTGATGTCCTTTGGATATGTTATAGCCCTCTACGAGAGCTTTTGCGGAAAAAAAATCCCGAGCCAATCGGCCGACGCGTTCTCGGGTTACGGTAGCCGAAAGTGGTTTTTTGACAAAAATTTGCCTTTAAAAAATCGTAGTAAATTAGGGAGTTGTTGGATCGGGCCAGATATCTCAAATCGGCAGGATTATCATGTTCTCTTTCGTTTAAGACCAAAATCGCCGAAATCCGCCGCGGAAATCGTAAGTTCTGCGGTGGCAACGGGTCCCCATCGGGGGTCGAAAATTCCAATTTTTGACTTTCGGCCGTTTTAGCGCTCGATTACGATGATTTGTGGCCAAATGGACTGCTGCACAACGCGATTCCCTGTTGAAAACTGATCCAGGATCAATTTTTAAAAATGTTTTTTCGGCTACCGTACCCCGGCCGCGTCCAAAATTCGAATTTCCACTCTGGAGGACAAAATCAATGTTGGAGTCGACTCGGGTGCTTTCGAGGGAGGTCGCTGATGCCGAATCTGGCATTGTTTTCGCGTTTCGGATCAAAATTCGCGAGTTTTTGCCGATTTTCGACCTACCGAAGCCCTACTCCAACGAAACTGAAAGTGAGGTGATTGTACGTTTGTAATGTCGATTCTAGGGTATTTCGCGATGAGGAACGCGAATTTGCTATTGGTTTCTCCATTTTGTGTAGATTTTGCCTTCAAACAGAAACTTTCCTAATGCCGACATGCAAATTTGAATGCAACTTTTACCGTACTCTCCTCAAACTATGTTGTAACTTAAATTTGCGCGCGCATTCAAACTTCTGAATTGAAGGAAATGCTGTGCGGAAAGACGGCGTGGTGAAGTAAGCATTTGCGCATGAATTGTCAATTCTTCCCGTCCAAAATGGCAAGGCGAGTCTGCGATTGGCGCAGCCCCGAATCTTAACTGCCGGCTACTGGTTGAATCGAAGCGAAATGGCGCATTTTGGGCTCAATTCGGCCTGGCCTACAGGATTCCGGTGGAGTTCTGCTACGCGCCGCTCCTTGTAGGTGGAGGGAATATGCGTACTCTGAAACTCGCGCGCCGGCGGAGTTTATGGAGAATCTTTGGGCGGAAATCGGCCTTATTTCTCATGATAAGTGAGCGGCGATCTGCTTTCTCCCGTTCTGGTCGGAGTGCTTCACTGCAGGCTCTCCTGCACGTTTCCCTTGTTCTTGCCCTCCGCTACTTGGGCCTTCGGCGGGTCATTCAGTCCTGCGTTCGGCTTCGGCGTTCTCTCGTCCTTCTGACCGTCGGCCTCCGCTTCCTTCTCTTTCTTGTCGCCGACTTCGCCTTTCTTCGCTTTCTTCTTTCGCCTCCCTCGCACTCCAGTTTGCTGGGGCAGCGGGTGCTGATGATCTCTCTGGTGCGTCTTCTGCGGCTTCCTTCATTCTGCTTCTCGATCCAATTCCCGCGCGACGGATCCGTCGTCAAAGTCGGCTCCGAAGTAGAGCAAGTGCGCGCCTGCGACCGCCGCTGGCGCTGGTGTTGGTGCTGCTGGCGGCTGGCCTCTTCCAGCCTGTCTGTCCCTGCCACACTGCTGAATGGGTGCGAACTTCTTGGCAGATGCGGTTGTGGATGGCGCGTCGACAGTCAGGTCGACGTTCCGGCCTCTAGGAACACGACCCAGGCGAGGGGCGACGGGTGGCGCGCAGTTGCCGGCCATTTGCGAGATCTGGTATGTAATCGTTGACGTCGATGGGCAGCAAGTAAGTGAACGCCGGCCCTTGCGTGGAAGTTTCTGTAACTGCTGGTTCTCCCGCCATTGGCATCGGAGACGAAGAAGTAGCGCAGCAGCTATGCCTGCCAGACTTCCATTCGCTTCGTCCGGCTTCGTCGTCGTCGTCCGTTCGTTGCTTCGGGGCGTCCTCGTCAGCTCCGACGACCAGCGGCGCCTTCCTACCCTCCGGCATCAGCTGCTCCTTCTCGGCCACGGCCGCCTCCCTCTCCGGCACCGCTTCTTCGTCTTCGTCCGGCGGCGGAGGAAAGGAGCGTCGCCGTTGGCCGTGAACGATAGCTGCGACGATGGCTCTGCCGCGTCATCGGCCGTATCCACAGAGTGGGAAAGTGAGGCGCCATCCACCACTGCCGCGCAGACTGAAGGAGAAGAGTCGTCGTCGTCGTCGTCGACGTTGGGGAGTCGGAGTGGCAGCGAAGACAGCGTCGACACATACGGAAGCAGCAGCAGCTTCGGCACGGATGGGAAGGCCAAAGAAAACGCGCCGGGGCCCTCTTCGAGCGCTCGGAACAGGCTGCCGACCGGAGGGGGGTGCGGTCCAGTCGATGGTAGTGCTCCAGGACCAGGAGGCGCCGAAGACGACCACGCCGCCGCCACCACGCCAGCAGCAGCATCAGCAGAAGCATTCTTCTTCTCTTCGAGTGGTTTCTTCTTGTGAGAAATATTCACAGTTTATCAGATCAGAGTATTAATTAATGATTGAGTGAATGAATGGAGAATCAGCAAAAATACACCGATTCGCGCCAATTTCGCCGCGGGATTCCCCGGGAACAATTCGATGATTGGCCAAATCAACTTTGCGTGTAGCGTGGATAGGCTGAAGTTTGTTCGTCAAAACTCTCGTTTGGACTGTCATCGGTTACAGTAACCTATTCGAATTTGGGATATTCAAACAGTGATGTGATCAGGCCGCACAAAACGACGCACAATTGCTAGACATCGCAATACTAGAACAAGCCTTGTCTGCTGAAGTACCGTTGCACATGTATACTCTGTGAAATCGCCCAATCCAGATGGTGGGACCATGCATGCAGTTTTTCACGGCAATTTGTGTAATTCATGGGGGAAAGACGTAGGGATGGCTAGAGCTCTATATTGGATTCTTGTAGTGTGCGTATTGTACTCGCATTTTGGTCCACTTCAGCTGCGCGAAGGCCAGCGAGTGCTTGATGAGGCAATGCGCGGCGCGCACTTGTGTACATACGGCTCACGAGCGCCGATTGTTGTCCTTGCGAAATAGAAGGTCGCAGAGCGCTCGCAGCCTTATGGACACGGGACGGCTGTTGCTTTGTATCGTTCTGCAACTGGTATACTGGCCTCGTCTGAGCATCGGAGACTACGCCTGCGTTGACGTTTCGGGACGCTGTTCTCGTCAACTGGACTGCCTTCTCAGCGGATATTGGGCGCGACTTTGGTGCCGTCGAACCTGCGGACTCTGCGGGCTTCCTGTTGGCGCTGTCGGCGGAGCAATAGCTCCAGCGAACGCATCTACATTTCGTCCCAAGCGTTCTCGTCCCTTGTTTCCAAGGGTCCGTCTAGCAGAACGCACTACGACCGAAAGTCGTCCCGGGCCGGCGCGCCACCGCCTGTCTTGGAGAGGTCGACAGCGGCCGCGTTTCGCCCTTGTTACTCTGGCTCCGAAACTTCCCTGTATGGACGATGCTCCATTGAAGACGAGCCGAAGTCCGTCGCGGTCGCTGACACCGCCTCTTCCTGCTTCAACTGCTGCTGCAACTCCGTCGGCCGCGACAACTGCGAAGACTGCCGACTGCCGAGACACGAGGCCTCTGTGTGCGCAGATTGACCGCGCCGCGTGCGCCATTCGGCCGGGCTTCTATCACAAAGTCTGTCCACGGAAATGTGGCAACTGCGCTGATGGGCGCCAATCCAGCGGTTGCGTCGATTCTCCATCGGCGCCTTGCGAAGCGGTGAAAGAGAAACGCCTCTGCGAAATGTCTTTATCCAAAGAGTACTGCCCGAAGACGTGCCGTCTGTGTTAATTAGCGATACGACAGTCGATTCAACCGCTGTTAAGATGCTGAACACTGACTGGATGGCCACGCCCACCTTCCCTACCCGCCGATTGGCATTACGGTAGGCAGTGGCTTTGTTCGCGGCAGGAATTAAACGGCGTACATTTGTCACAGTGCGCAAATGCTGGTTCAGTAAAGTGCACATAAACGTTCACGGTAGATTTGAAAAAGCCTTTTGCGCAGGATGATGTATTCATTGGCATTTGTGGATGGCGTGCTCTACGCAATAAACTTTGGTTGAGCGCCGATTGAGCGTCGAAAGCTCAACCAAGGTTTATTGCGCAGAGCACGCCGTCCACAAATGCCAATGTTCACGGTAGATATGATTAGTGATCGCATCACACGGACATAACGATTGCAACTTTCAGTTAGTATTGTTGCGTGAAAGTATCGTATCACTATTCGAATAATATTGCCGGTAGATCGATGCTCAAGCGAATTATTAATTAGGATGGCTGTTTAATATTTAGTGAAACGCCTCTGTAGCTTCCTTCCACGAGTACTTCTTCTGCCTGAATAAGACGACAACCGCTAAGTGGGTAACTGCAGGCAGAGCGCCACTGCACTGATACTGCGCTTACGGTTGAGGCGGAGGCTCGATGGCTAGTCGGCCGTTCTGCGGCGATGTTTCTTGCACCGCCGGCATTACAGCTGGTTTGATTCCGCCATTAGCGCTTTCTAAACGATGCACCAATAATTGTATATATTGCAATTGTATCACTCGACAAAATGGCGATCAACCACCTCTGCTCCGCTTCGTCGCGTTGATTAGTCGCCGAGACTTGCTGCGGTGCACGAGGCAGGCGCAGCAGCAGCAGACGAGCAGGAGAAGGAGTAGCAGGAGCAGCGCCGCCACGAAGATCCAAGCGGGCCGACTGCTGCTGCCGCCGAACGCCGCCAGCGCCTCCGTCGTTACGTTTCGCTCGACGAAGCAGTCCTGAAGACGTATCCACGGAAAAAGTACGTGCACGGGCGCAACACTTCGTGCTCCCTGTGACTCAAAACCCACGGTGACGTCGGAGACGGCGAACTGGTCGTAGACCGTCTGCAGCTCGCCGTTGTTGCCGCCCAAGCCGCCGCGAGCCACCTTGGAGACGAGATTCAGCGACAGCTGCGCCTTCTCCTTCTCCACTAGAGTCGTCGCGTTGGCTTCGGTTAGATAGAAGCAGACGGCCGAGCGCTCCGGTCTGAGGCAAAGTCTTAACTGTTTTGCAGCCTTGCTCAAGCGCAGAAATATTCGCTCACAGTCTTGCAGATGGCTGATACTTTCTAGCGGGACCGAACACGATCTTCCGGTCGTTCCAGTAGCGTCCGATCACCTGCATCGTCTTCCTGAAAGTGGAACTCGCGCTTTGTTGGGTAACAGAACCGACAATTCCGCCATCTGCGACTCTCACTGTTGGAAGTCATGCAGACTGCTCTTGAGTGCGTTGAACTTCTTGTCGAAGACAAACATCAGGCGGCGTTCTGGAGGCACGGCGTGGATCTGAATAAGTTTCTGGCTTGGCCAATGAAAGCGCTCCGTATTCGCTACGCTTGTCCACTTACATTGGAACAACGCCACTCTATGCGTACCTGGGTCGTCAGGGTCGCCAGCAGTCGCCGATTCTGTCCCGATCCGTAGTAGGCCTCGGTGCGCACGGAATAGACGGCGCCGCTCGTCTCCTTCGTCGCCAGCTCGGGACTGGCGCGCACCATGCCTGTTTCCTCGCTGACGGTCACTTCGCTCTGGTCGTTGGGAAAAAGGCGCATCCCAGTCCCGTTCAAGCGGCCCATCGTGATGCTGGCCAGCTTGTAGGAGATGGGCAGGTCGCCATGCCGGCGCCGCAGCTCCGCCACCGGAATCTTGGAAGCCGCGTCGCTCGTGCCGTTTGCGTCTGGAGTGGAGTGGCACTTGCAGAACGCCTCAGTAACGTCAAATTTCGAATCGACGGAGAGTATTTCTTTCTACGTAGGTAAATACATGCAATATACTCCGTACCTAGCAGTAGAACTGTGTTGTTGCGCTCGGCCAGCGAGAGCTGTCCTTGCGAGCGGAGAATCTCGTCGGCGGTCTGCTCCATCTCCTTCTCGTCGACCACGCGCACCACTACGCGCGTCATACTCCTGTCGTCCTCTTGGAAGGCGCGCTGCGCTGCGCCCCCGTCCAGCCGCTCGTCGGCCGCCAGAACGCACAGTTGGTAAGCGCCCGCCGCTGGTACTTCCCCGGAGAAGCTGATGTCGCCGGTGGTCTCTCCAATTTGGAAGTGGGAGTGGGAGGCGCCGCCTGGAAAGTCCAAATACAGTCGAATACAAGCCCCCTCTTCTTTGTACGTGCATCAGTCACAGTGTCTCACAGGACGCCAGCAGATAGTAGAAGACATTGGGCCCTTCTCGATTCTGGTCGGCGTCCATGGCGACCACTCTCCCGACAGAGGACGCGCTGGAGGCGCCATCGTCTTCCAGCTGACTCAGGGCGCGCCTCTGCTTCCCTTCCGCGACGCCAGAAGCAAAGGTGGGCTTCGCCCGCGCGTTCTTGTGATAGACGAATGTGGGAACGGCGACGTCCTAAGAAGAATGGAAAGATTATGTTATGTGTGTGTACATAGGCACATGTTCACATAGCAACGAGTCGCTAACTTGTTCGGATCGGAACTCGGGCTTGTTGTCATCCTTGTTGCGAAGAACCACCCTCAATAACCGTTGGACCCTGCCGCTCGGCTGATTGTTTCTCGCGTCGCGCGCCTCCAACACCACCTGAAACTCCACCTGGTCCACTTCCCAGTTCAGCAGCGAGGCTACCGTATGCGGCCGTAATGTGATGTTCTGCATCATGCGTCTTTCATAGTCGCAGAGTTTGCTCGAGCGTCGTGACAACACACGAAATGACTGCCAGTGTCATCTTTCACACATATCCACGGTCCGACGCAAAAGCACCGCCTCCACATGTCATCCAAAAGCTCATTTGACACCCTACCATGTATGTACTCCCGAGTCTCGACACTGAACAGCAGCACAACACAATGCAATAATAGTGTAATAGATTATGTACTTACGCTATAAGTAGTAGCGTAATTCCCGCAAATTTGTACCCTTGTCTGCGCCACCGGTCATGTCACCGACTGTCCAAACTACCCCTCTAAACTAGCACTCCTTAATCTTCAGCAGCGCGAAGTTCAACGCCAGCAGAGTCGTGTCTCTCAGTTCGTCGTGGCGCCGATTGTTGCCGAACAGGAAGGCCTCGGGCTGCACCAGCAGCTCTTCGTCCTCCGACAGCAGCTTCCAGTAGACGCCGTGCTGCTCCTCGGTCTCGCGGTGCTGGAGCGGCGCCAGCTTACGGTAGCGCCTCGCGTAGGTCCCCTGATGGCAGTCGAGCGCCAGGTTGGCCACGCGCAGCTCGCGGGTGATCATGGCCGCGAGCGGAAACAGCTGCCGCCCTTCCGGCGCCTTCCGAGTCGTCGACTTTGCCGTCGCCGCCAGTTCGCCCAGTTGGAGGACGGTGCGGTTGTTGCTGCGCAGCGCGTCCAACACCAGCTGCTTTAGCTTCATCTCCGCGTCGTCGCTGCGTCGCCGACTCGGAACCGACCAGACCATCTCGAAGCCAGTCGCAACCCACTGCACTTTCGGCGACATTCCTTCAGTAGAGCTGGATCCTTCGGTGCCGATCCAGCGGTTGATCTCCTCCGCCACGTCGCGGTTGAACACGTCCAATCCATGGATATGTGACTCGAAGACCACGGTGACGTGTCTTGATTGTAGGACGTCAGGTAGCCAGTCGTCGTCCGGCTTGGTTGGAGGCCAGGTTTTGACGAGTAGTCGCTTCTTGGGCTGTTGCTGCTTGATAAGGTCGAGGATGGGAGATGCAACGCGCCCCCTTCGGCCGAACTCATTCTCTTCAAGCTCGTTCTCGAAGGAGCTGAAAAGAGCGGCAGCGTCGGTCGGCGATTCAAAGGACTGCGAAGAGGCCGTGGAGCCGTCCCGGTAGCCGCTGTCGTCGCTGGAGTAGGCGAGCTTCTGGGGTCGCTGCGCCAACTTTGGAATGGCCACCGGCTTGCTTTCGGTTCTCTCCGTGCTCTTGGCGTCATCAGGCTCACTGCCGTGCCACTGGTTCGATCCGGCGACTTCCGCTCGCCGACTCAGTCGGTTGGCCAGAGTTCGCAGGTAAAATGCCATGGCGTTGAAGAGAAAGGCCAGCCAAACGTAGACGACGACGAGCAAAGTTGGCGTCTCTGTTATGGTGTCGACGCTGCCCTCGTCACGAGAAGGGGTCGGTTTCGTCGCGGCCGAGCGCGTTCTGGAAGTTCGCCGTCGGTTGCGGTTCATCTCGCCGGCCGTTTTTGCTGTTTTGTTGGCGCAGGAAGGGAAACCAGAAACTGTCGAAGAGGGCAGCGTCGCGGAATCCTCCAAGTTGGCTCTGCCCGTCTCTTCTTGTCTTGCGTTGCGTCGGCGTGGCAGGAAGGCGCGATCTCCCTGCAGCGACAGAGCGAGACGGCAGAAAACAGTGGGGGATATACTCGGGAAGGCGAAGTTGGACGGCACGAACTGTCGCGGCCGATCGCCGTCTCCGCGTGTCGCTCCTCTGTCACAAGAGACGTCTATCCGTCCCGCCTGCGTTGTCGCCGCGGCGGCCACCAAAACAGAGCTCGATCTGCAACGCGAAGCGCGCGAAAAAATCGCCCCAATACTCTCTCACGGCGCCGCCTACACTATTGCTTGTACCTAATACATGCGCACGACGCTGGCGAAACCGCCGTCGAACAACAGGGCGGGACAAAAGGTGTCGAAGAACTGGAATGGTGGCAATCAGCGGGCGAACCGCTGAGCCGCCGCCGTCCTTCGTTCGTTCATGGAAAGGGGCCGCCTGTCGCTAAGCCCCCTTGCTCTATATGTAGACGGCGGTGGGAACGAGCGCTACTGCTTACTGATGCGGGAACGGAGCAAGGGCGGGTTCA
This sequence comes from Linhomoeus sp. GSCO2_2, assembly GCA_030248115.1. Lineage (NCBI taxonomy): Eukaryota > Metazoa > Nematoda > Chromadorea > Monhysterida > Linhomoeidae > Linhomoeus > Linhomoeus sp. GSCO2_2. The sequence goes on along the minus strand of JASAMZ010004516.1, from coordinate 30,176 downwards.
AGCCTTCAGGGCGCCGCTCGAGTCGAGAGAGATGTCCGTTTGACTAGACGACGGACGCTGATGCTATTAGTGGAGCCGAGACAGAAACAACTGCGCACTAATTACGGTGGCAGCTGCGTGCCGGCTATCGACCCTACTCACCGCAGGGAACCCACCGAGAACTCCCTGGTCTCCTCGTAGTCAAGAGCTGCGCCATCGCGAAGAAAGACGGCTCCAGTAGATTTGGCGATGCCGACTAGACGTTCGCCCACAGACGAGCCGTCTCCAACCAGTCGGTATTCGATTCGAGCGGCGCTGCCGGCGCCACCGATGCCGCCGTAGCGCGCCCGTGCCTGGTAGATCTTCTGACCGCCCACCTTCGCGTTCTGAAAGGAGTCGACAGCCCACATGTACATATCACATAACATACTTCACAGATACATAATCTGCCAAAGTGTGCGCGCGTCCCACCTCGTCAAGTGTCAGAACGAATCCGACGGGCGGCTCAACGAACTGCAGCGCGGCGGCCGTCGCGGAGGCGGAAGGCTGTCCGGCGCCGACGGCCGCCAGAGAGGCGACGGCGTCGCTCGATTTGAGCACCTTGACGAAGAGCGAGACCCTGGCGCCCAACGAAGGCCGCCCTTCGTCGCTGGCCGTCACGTGCAGACGGAATTCGTCCGTCTCCGCCTTGTTCAACAAGGAGCTGGCGGCGCGGACGGCGCCCGATCGCTCGTCTACGGCGAACAGACCTGAAGGTACATACAAGTGTACGTGTATGTACATAGTGTACCTATGTATGCACACATGTGAGACAATCGCCATATACGGTAAGTAGATTCTGCGCTGCTTATGCTCATCCGATATACCCTCGATGACGTCTCGGAAGGCTGGGTTAGCAGCCGTCAGGCTGTAGATGATTCGGCCGTTGGCGCCGCTGTCCTTGTCGCTGGCGACGACGTCGACGAAGGCGCTTCCCACCGGCCAGTTCTCCGGGATGGAAGAGCGGTACTCCGGCTTGTCGAACACTGGCGAGTTGTCGTTCACGTCCAACAAGTGGACCGACAGCTGAACGAACAAACATAGGAGCGCCTAATCCTCATCTGTGTGCAGCGAAGCGAGCGCCGTGTCTAACCTACCGCTTGGCGCCGCTGATTGCCTCCTCCGTCTGTAACCACGAAGAGTCCATCTAGCATTGCTTCCGCTTCGTAGTCTAAGTCGGCAGACGTCGCGACAACCACTGCCACCACAGTGTCGTTTATCTGGGAAGAAGAAACGTTACCGTTAGATCAATTTGGGGACTTCAAAGCAGTTGAAGACGGCGAACCTGTTTCAGCGTTAGTTTGTTCGCCATGGGCCCCACCAACGAGTAGTCGAAGTGACTGCTGACGTCGTCCCTGTCCGTGACCGACAGTTCGAAGACGACGTCGCCGTCGGTGGCGTTCTCGAAGATCCGAGCGACGGCCTTAATCAGTTTCCACTGGTGTTAGAATCGCAACAAGACAATGACAAAGGAACTCCGTTGCTCACACTGTCAATTGTGGAGGCAGCGTCGCTTCCATCGTTCGCAGTCGTCAGGATCTCAACTTCCGGCAGGTTGTCGTCGACGTCGATTACCGCGATCTCCAAGGTAGTCGTTGTGGACATGCCGTCTTTCTCCGCCGTCAGAGTCACGTTGAAAAGACGCTGCTCGGCAGGCAGAGATTCGTAGTCGAAGGGAGACTCGGCTAGCAGCCAGCCTGCATCGGGGCAGAGGTAGGTAAATTGACCCTCGACAGGCTAGTTGGACGCTCTGTCACGAACATTGCATCACACTACTTTGATTTTTATTAAATCCCAATTAAGCAAGTTTAATATAGTTTCTATCGATGTGAGCATTTTAATTCTATTTATTCGAATTTTACGTTCTTTTGTCTGCAAATATTGTTTAAGCCACTTTCTGTCAATTTAATTATAGTTCATTTGATTCCTTTACTTTAATTTAATTCAGTTCAAGTACATCTAAGTGTGTACAAATTGGTTTACATATACTAATTTATCAAGTCTAGCTTAATTCAATTTAATTAATTAAATAATTAATTAAATAATTAATAAATAATTAATTAAATAATTAATAAATAATAATAATTAATTTATTATTTAATTAATTTTTCTTTGAATTTAATTTCTAAATTTAATTCAATGAATTTAGTTCAGTCTGGCTCAATTTATCTAATAATATTTGCTATTATTTACGTTAGTTTAATGCAATTAAATATAGTGATAAGATATAATTACTTTGTTTAAACAATTACCAACCAGTCTCCATGTCAAAGCGCAGCTTTTCCATGTGCTGTCCTCCACTGAGCGAGATCCGCGTAGCTTCTTCTCCAGTGATGGGGTCGAATGCGTCAAACTTGGCGATTCCGTGGCTCGGCGCCGTGTTCTCGGGAAGCAGGACGCGAGTAGGCGGCGACTCGAACACGGGCGCTGCCATCTTCCGCTCAATCGTTTGCCGAACTTGCGGCTTCGAGTAGAGGTAGATGGTGATCAGTGCTGCAATAAGGTGGAAGCGTCGACTCAACTTCCGCCCTTCATACTTCACATGGGCGAAAGACCTCTGTCGTTCACGTCGTCCGAAGCGACAGCTTGGAACTGCGCCATTCGAGCGGGAACGGTGGAAGCGTTCAGCCGGAGCCGAACAAAGCCATTTGGGTAGACGTGGATGAAGTTCTGCAAAATTGGAAGATCGAGTCGTTCGGGGAAGGCAGAAACGACCGATCGCTGTTTCACCTCAGGTAGAGCCAGGGGCTCCAGTGCACTACTGTATCCAAGCACGCTGTCACGATCCAATTCCACTGGAGCGGTTGTGTCCAACTTGACGTCGGCCTCGTCGTCGTCTGACAGAGAAGCGAGGGCACTTCAGTGCAAGTCGCTAATGAGACGCAATTGAAACTCGAAGCTCTACACCAACCAGCGTCGAGGCGGAAGGAGTAGGTGGGTCGGGGAAAGGCGGAGGATCGTCGCTTCGCCAGCACCACGATGCGCACTTCGGCGAAGGCGAGCAGCCGTCGCGAGAGGGAGTCGACTGCGCCCACCTGGAGCAGGTGTTGCCCGCCCTCGACGGCGCCACCCTCGGGCAGCTGCCCAACGGAGACGATGAGTGCGTCGCCGCCGACGCCGTCCGTGCCGTGGACCGACAGCCAGCTGCTGCCGCGGCCGCCTCCCATCGACACGAACTCCACGGGATTGGCCCGCTGGCCCCCCAGCTCCAGACGGACCAGCTCGTTGCCTGCGCGTGTGGGTAAAAAGTTACCATATAATACTGAACGTCAGCTGTTGACGCTATAACGCGAAGAACCCTACCGGTCACGAGCTTCGAGCTGGCGATGGTCGTGTCGTAGCGCGCCTTCTTGAAGCGGACGTCGGACACCATGTCCTGAGATTAATACAAAAGCCGCTACAAGCTTTTAACCAATAGTCTAACCTACATTCTAACGCCTATCCCACCTTAACGGTGACATCGAACGTGAGTACGGTAGCCGGGTGTTCTCCGTCGGAGGCAGTGATACTGTAATTGTAGCTGCCCGGAGAAGGGATGCTGGTCAACTCGATCCGGAATGTGTTCGGCCGGTCGGATAGGGGTACCAACTCGAGAAACAGTTTGGCCGTGCCGGAAATTGTGAGCTCCGACTTATTGTTCTCGGGTCCGTCCCGGTCGCTGAGCTGAAAGAAGAATATAGGTAGTCAGCTATGCTATTCAAATGTACATATTATGTACGTCGAAACACCCACCGTCACCACAACAGGCTTCAGCAGCTTCGCTTCCGCAATGACAATCTCAGACGAGGAGCTCTCGAGAACGGGTGCGTTGTCATTCGTGTCCAGCAATTGGACCACCACCGTCGCAGGCTCGGACGACACTCCCCCTGAAGCAGCACAGGGAAGGTTGCTTGCGACGCCAGATGGGGAAGAGCGCGCAGTACTGTACCGCCGTCGGAGGCGACGAGCATCAGTTCATAGAAGTCGGTCTCTTCCCTGTCGAGACAGGGCGCCGCCGTCGGACACGACACCGTCAGCCTTCCATCGGAGACGGCGAAGCTAAGAAATCGATCAAAAAGTTACCCCCCCTTTGCTTCGCAACGTAAATCAAAGTAGGCTGGCTGCTAAACGCACAGTTCGCTTCCGGTGCCGAATATTGAGTACTCCAAAGAGTTATCTGGCGGATTGGTTCCCCGGTCGCTCTTCAACGACACCTCGCCGACGAGAGTGCCGGTGATGCTTCCCTCCGTCACGGCAAAGTCATAGCGAGGATTCTCGAAGTGGAGACTGGGCGCCCTGCGACGCAGCGGCGCCAAATCGACCGTTACCGCCTGCCGCACTGAGTTGCCCTCACTGCCGACCACGCTCGCTTCCACCTGTGAACGAGAATGATTCACAGAGTATGCTTTGGGGTGCTACATATGTACTCTATTTCAAAACCCAAGACCTCAAACTGGATCGTTTCCTCGGCAGAGTGCAGCAGCGTAGACGAGTCGATTACGACCAATGTGGAGGCGCCTCCCAACTGAAAACGCTTCGGTCTGATGGTGAACACGGATTTCGCCTTGACGCCATCTTCCGCGTCGATCAGACGGAGCGAAACCAAGGCGCTTCCACTCTGCTGAAAATACAACAAGTTATATAATGAAAATCTATGCAAATTAGTTTGTGATCTCATACATATTTATTTGGCTCACTTCGGCCGGATCAGTCGTTCCATCCTCGGTTACCATCATTTTGAACCCGGGAAGTAGAAGACCATCTTCCAGTCTGACGTTGGGACCGATTTCTTGCTGCTCCACGGTCAGACGCAGAGAGACGTCGCGGCGCTGCTGGGAGAGCAGTCGGGCGTCGTCGATCAAGAACGAGGGAGTTTCCGTCTCCAGCGGACGCTGACGCATCGTCGTTGGAGAAGGAGCCGGCGAAGCGGTCGTCGTCGTGGATTCTGCGACTCTCGTTGTCACCGGAGCAGACGAAGTGGCGCTGGAGATCTCAACTCGGACGACAGCGCCCACCCTCCGCCCGTCGATCGAGACGGCCTGAAAGGCACAGGATATGCCCATGTGTGGATACGAAAGCATATGCATATGTTTGCATATGAAAGGCATAGAAAATTTATGTATGTACATGTATTATGTATGACTATTTCCGTCACACTTACGACCTACGTTGACGTCAAACTGGTAGACGCCGGACTCAGACACGCCGGGCGCCGATCGGCTCAACTGGGCGTCGCTTCGAGCGTGAATTGGAATCGAGTACTGCTTCGAGCTCGTCAGACCTTTGACGCTGTCGCCGATCTCGAACCAGGCGTTGACATCTGCGACTCATTTCTTATAATGAAAATCGCCAGAAGGGTGTTTTCAAGAATCGGAATAATTACCATTTCTTATTCTGAAGGCTGTCATCTTTGCAGTTGGGTTGATAAACGTTAGCACAACGACTGGTCCAGCCTGAAAAGCTGCGCTAGATTAGAGTACGCAAGTTTAAGATCAGTCCGCCAACCTTTGGCCCTTCTGGCAAAGTCACTTCCGACAGCGCAGAGATGAAATAGCCTGATTCATCCACTGAATTGGTAATGAAATAGTGAATAATAATCTGCTTCAACTGCAGGTATTTCTACGTCGTCGTCGTCGTCGCCGTCGTCGTCGTCGTCGTCGTCGCCGTCGCGGTCGTCGTCATCGTCGTCGTCGTTCGTCGTCGTCGTCGTCGTCGTCGTCGTCGTCGTCGTCGTCGTCGTCGTCGTCGTCGCCGCCGCCGCCGCCGCCGCCGCCGTCGTCGTCGTCGTCGTCGTCGTCAGAAAATCATGCTCAGAAAATCATCATACCAGGCTGTTCGGTCGTCGTCGTAGTCGGCTGAGTAGTCGTCGTGGCGACGGTATTGAACCAGACGAAGAGGAAGGCCGATCTTTCCATCGGTTCTCCCGGTTTGCCAGAGGAGGACGAGGCCATGATATCCAGAGTTAACGGCTGGCCCTCTCTGGCAGCTGTGACGCCATCCGGATGCATGAAGAGTGTGATCTTGTGTCGGTTACCGGCGACTCTTTCAGCGAGCATGTCGAACGCGTCGCAGCCGACGCCGTCCTGAGACAAAGCACTAGCCACTAGCACTTCCATTTCTAGTCTCATTCTCGCTAAATAGAAACTTGCCCCTAAGATGTTGCTGCAGCGAAGAGCGATCTCAGACGAATTATCAGCGGCGACGATGACGATGTCCGTCGGGATCTCGGCACCCACCATTACATCGGTCTAAATAGGCCACACTACGATACTGCTGCCTACCTACTCCTCACACAATCTATGGCTGCACGAATATTCTCTGCTGGCGCTAGAATTGTTAGCGAAGCTACAACCAACCGCATTGATGATCAGCTCATACTCGTCCTTAGAGAAAATCGGTCTTGGATCCGTTTGATCGACCGACACCAGCGTCACCGTGAAGTTCTGGTTCTAAACGGCTCCGTCGTTCATGCATGTAGCCTTCGCGACAACTTCCTTTAGTAGCCACCAACCATGTAAGGGTAGAGCACTTCAGTACCGGTCTCGTCTTCGTCGAACACCCAGACGACGAACGGGAACTCCAAGTGGAAGGTGCCGTCCTGGCGATAGATAAATATTCTTTGCGTTTTCTGTGTTACGTACACACCAACGCACTCGTCGCTTCGCTTCACACCTCGTTCTGGTCAATGGGGTTCGACAGGATGGCTTCCATCTGCCAGTTGTTGCGCCCTAGATCCTGGGAGATGCAGACGAATCTCGGGTCGATGCACTGGTAGTCGAGTCGGATGCGCTTCGGATGGCGCGCTCGGATCAGGAGCGCCGTGTCGCCTGCAGAATTCGGGGCGTTGCAAGCATGTGTATGTATCGCGGGCATGCGCAGCGCATGAAGTCAACCGACCAGGGCGGACCAGCTTCCGATGGATGAAGGGGCTGTCTGCCGGGCCGTATCCCGGCCAGAAGATGACGTCGACCAGAGAGGACGCGTCCGGCTCTTGATCGCCGATGTCGGCTTCTTCGTTTTCCGGTGGCAAAGCGGGCTGTTCGTCGATTGGAAAGCCGCCGTGTGGCAGAGAGCTGAGATCTCCAAGCTGCGCGGCGGCGAAACCGGCCACTAAAAAGAATTCTGATGACACTTTCATCACAATTGAAGGCGCCATTCCACAGTAGACGATACCGAAAATCGACAGCAAGCAACCGGCGCAACATGTCGCCCCCAACATTTTTCGTGCTGCGCTTGAACAACTCAAATAACAATAACACGCAGCAGTTGCTGTGATCGGATCGACTGCCCAGTTGAACTCGAGAGCGATCTCTCAACTCTTCTTCGCCGTGTCAAGGTCGGTACGCAGCAGCCTCCTTCTTCCTTGTGGAACGCGCCGAGCAGTGCATCTTTTCATCCGCCCGCCCTCAAGATGCGCAGCGAGAACGAGTAATCGCGAACTCTGCCTTCTAACGGATTCTCTTCTCTCTCAGTCAGTGCACTCGTCGTTTGAAGACAACTGCGCCATTGTGCGCGCCGACTGCGCGCAGCGCGCCAGACAAAAGGGCAGTCAGTTTTCTGTGTCGTCCAACGTTTGAAGACGTTACGAAGACGGCCGTGCGAAGTTGACGCCGATTCTAACACGTTCGTGCAGTGCATGTTATGGCCCATTCTCATCGACACTTCTTGTTTTACGATGTGCGTGTAGACACCATTCACTGCGCCAATCTGGCGAATATACCACAACATAGGAGAATCATGAGAGGTCTGGGCGCGCGAGAACAAGCCGTTCGCCCGTCCTTTCCCAGAGTTCTCGAGACCCAGCAAGTTGACTCGAGGAGGCACAGACCTACGCATGAAGCTAATCCGCTCTTCAGAGCCGGCGTTTCCCACCAAGTCACCGCTCTGCGCGTAAGATGCCTTTGCATCTGCTGCTACTCATGCGTCCTGTCAACTCCCCATGCCATGACGAGACGACGTCGTGCGTGGGAATAATCCCAACCTCAGACAAGAGGGCCCGACGCAAAGCGTCAGAGTACACACACAAGGCGGATGGATGGTCGAATGCAAGAGTCGGGAAGTCTACCCAGGCGATAATGCTCATAATTACGCAGTGTCATGTCTTTCTAATACTTCCTTCAGTGCGTAGGTAATCTGCGAAAGATTAACGATGTACCTACCGGCAGAGTGACATCAATGAGTTAGCAGCACAAAGACATGGCATACAGTAGACCTCACTGCGTACTAACGTAGCAATGTTATTAAATTATATGCATGCGACGTGTAATAATATCACTCGCTCGATTCGACGATCATAGACTGTATCAACGACTGCACCTTGCTGCTGTGCAACTCCCAGAGTTTGTCAAAGTCGCCACAGGATCTCATGAGGTTGTGGGCGACGGCGCCGATCTTCCGTACGGAATCCTTCTGCCTGTCCAGCTCCATCTGTTTCCCAAGAAGTGACCTCTCCAACTCGGCCAAGCGACGACGATGGTGGTCGCACCCCAGACACATCGCGGCCGAAGCGGCGCCTTTGGGCTTCGACTGCTCGTCGTCTTCGTCGGCCAGATCGATTTCCTCGACGCTCGAACCGCTGCTGGCCTTCGCCGCCGACGTCGAGGAAGCACCGTCGACGTCAGGCTGGTCGCCGGTCAAGGCTTGTCCGCTGAGCAGCTGAATTACAAACGACAGTTGGGATACAATGACAAGCGAGCAACGAAACGGCAAAACGATTACCTTGACGCCTGCCATCCAGTTCTTGAGAAGGACGTTGCCGGGCCGTGGACCGTTGCCAGCGAAGACGTTACGGAAGTGGACGAGGGAGACGTGCAGACTGCAGGCCGCTTGACTGGCGAAGGAGCTCATGCAGAGGAAGCAGAAGTACTGCTGTTGTTGAGGTGTTGAGGAAGCCAGGCTCGAGGAGGGTGACGGACAGACGAACTGGTGCGGTTTCAGAGCAGTGGCAAGAGTGCTCACCGTCGATTGTGACGACGACGACGCCTTTAGGTTCTCATCTGGCGGCTGATCCGCAGACAGAGGAGCAGGCGATGGGGCCTCAGACGGTGGCTGCGTTGTGTTCGCGCTTCCTGTGTCGCTCGACGATTTCTGCCGACAGTTGTGCTCCGCCAGTGAGCTTTGCTTGAGGAAGCCCTTTCCGCAAGAGCCACAGTTGAGTCCCCGCGGCTCCGAGTGTATCTTCATGTGTCGGTTGAGGTCGAACTTGAAGATGAAGGTTTTCTGGCACAGATGGCACTTGTGGGGCCGCCCGCCCGTGTGGATCATCAGGTGCTGCGTGAGGTGGCCCTTCTGGAAGAAGGCCTTCTGGCAGTGGGGACAGACGTGGCTGCGCTCGCCCGTGTGCCACATTAGGTGCTTCTTGAGCAGCTGCCGGGTGCCGAACTCCTTGCCGCACTGCTCGCACGCGTGACTCTGCTCGCCGCACTGACTACGCCGGTGGGTGGCCAGGTCGCGCTTCGCCGTGAACTTCTTGGCGCAGACGTCGCACTGGTAGCGCCAGCGCTGCTGCAGCGGTGACGATGGAGCAGCGGCGGTATCGTCGGCTTCTCCAGCTGAGACAGCTTGAAATGACGGCACGGAACTGTTGTCGATGGAAGCTGACGACGACCGCGTGGCGTCCTCGGCCAAATCGTTCTCTGGTGATAGCGAGCTTGCCCCTTCAAGACCCTTTGAGTTTTCAGACAATGGGCCGCCGACGTCGTTTCCATGTGTAGCGGTAATGTGGGCTTCTAGTCCGACCAAACAGTCGAAGTTCGACCCACAGTCAGTGCACAGGTAGGCGGTAACGTCGGCCATCGCAAGCTCTGGACGGACACTTCTCGAAAAGCGGCGGCGAGTCGGCTACTTCTTCAACTGGCAGTAACAGAAGACTCCGTTGGGTCGGTCAGCTCAGTAGCAATGGCGGGGAGGCGCGTCCGGTCGGCAAGCGCAGAAAGCAAAAGGAGGGAAAGCGGCGCGCCGAACTTCTCTGGGAGGCGAGGGATGGAGGGCGCGAGCGGCAGCGGCAGCCGACGGCAAGCAAACAGCAATGAGGAGGAGGCGCGGCGCGGCGGGCGCACACGCAAACGGCCAGAGCCAGCTAGACGGAGGGAAAGGAGAAGCAGGCGTGCTCGCCTCCCCCGAAGACACTCTATTTATAGGGCAGCCGCGCGCGCGCGGGTTCCGTCGACCGAGCGAACGCGCAGAGCTAAGACAGAGGCGCGCCTTCTTCGCTCGCGCACACAGACCTCAAACTGAAATCGGAAGAACAGCCGCGCGGCTGAATCCTCATCGACACTCTTCATGTACAGTAGACGATGGCTACGATGGACGAACCAATTGATCGTAACGCGCACTTATACGGGAACAGACCAGGGTTCAACATTAACCTGACGTCCATATGGGGTTGGGTTGGCCGATTTAATTTTCAAAATATTTGAACCGTAAAGATCGGCCAGCCGATCTTACAGGTTGGAAAAGCTTGAAAACTAGATCGGCCAACCCACCCCCATATGGACGTCAGGTTAAACAATTATTCGGTTCACGATGCACATAGCCAATACTGTACATAATATCGCGATAAGCGCCCCGCCGTTGCCCTTATGAAAAGGGTGCGAACTGCGAAGTAACGACTAGTGCTCCCGTGCAGTCGCTCCATCAGCACATTCTGCAGTGGTAATTGAGGAAGACGAGACAGACGGCGAGAACGCCAACGGTGAGTGGGACGACGACCAGGAGCACCACCAGCGTCTGACTCTTGTACGGCACCACCGTCGCCGTCACGGGCGGGGTTCCGGCGGCGCCCTGCGCCTTCTCCTCCACGAGCGCGTCGGCGGCGGCGTCGGCTTCGGCGGCGGCCGACTCCAAGGAGACGATGTATTGGCGCATCTTGGTGCTGGTGTTGCAGTAGGCGGTCGAGCAGCGACACAGACGGCGCCAGGGACCCCAGTCCTCCACGCACTCCCTGCTGTCGTCGGGGAAGCGGCCGCCGGCGCCGCAGAACTGCCATAGCTCTGAAGGTCGAGCACTGCGCAATATGTAAGTTCTTCAAATGTGGTGGAGGGAAGCAAACGGAAATGTTTACACTACTTGTAACGCCAGTACACTCGTATTGATGTGTACTTATGTGAATACTGAACAAGTCTCTTTTAAAAAGCGGAGTGGTATTGAGCTTTGAATCTGTACTGAGATTGTAGCAAGGCCATTTCGGGTGTCGTGCAGCGTCTTGACTCTCCTCACGACTACACTTTTTGGAGTGGTCTTGCTACGCAACATTGGTATCGCTCGGGTTTAATTCTTTACACCAAGAAAATCATTTTTGCAGACTGAATTTAAAAAAAGACACTGGAATCTAACGCAAAACTACAGGTTAATGGTGAGCATGATTTGATGTTGGCTTGCAGTGAGCTCTTCAGCGATGTCAAGACCGCCGCTCTGCAACGCACGAGCGCCAAGATACACCAAACCAAAATCTGCAGCTTTCATCGCGTTTTGGTTGCTGTTGCCCTCTGCTTGAACTTTTGAAACTTTTTGTTGTCGAATTCTTGCTCAGGAGGTCGAGCGCTTCATTTTGATATGCGATTCGACTAGGTTCGATGAAGTTTTGACTTTTCGCAGACCCTACTTTGGGATACTGTAGCGCGCAATTTTTAAAACTTGTTATTATTTCGACGTCACAGTTCGCGAGAGGAGTCCAAGGGTTACCCGTCGATGTGTCGAACTCAACTCAGCGACGTCAGACAAGCGAGTTATTAAACCCGAAGCAAGCATGTGGTTTTCAGTTTTCGACGCGTTTTGGTTACTGTAGCTCTCTATTTAAACTTTTGAAACTTTTTGTTGTCAGATTCGTGCTCAGGAGCTCGAGCGCTTCACTTTGGTATGCGATTTGACTAGGTTCGGTCAACTTTTGTCTTAAAATGGACCCCACTTTGGGATACTGTAGCGCGCGAGTTTGAAAACTAATTTTGGTTTTGACTACTCATGTGGCTAGAGGAGTCCGCAGGCTACTCGACGATATCTCAAACTCCACTCTACGACGTCAGACGAGCGAGTTATTAAGCCCGAAGCGAGCGTGACGCACGTACGTACGTACGTACGTACGTACGTACGTACGTACGTACGTACGCACGCCGAGCTCTTGATAGGGTTCGCTCGGCTGAGGCCGAGCGAAAAAAAGACGTACTACGGTAGCTACTGTATGTACATGCGTTCATGCAATCCAATCCAGGATTAGACTTGATTTGACAGATTCTGAAGTGAAATCTCAATATCTGTCGTTTGGTGCCTTGTGCAAATGGTTCCGTCTCACTCACCACTTGAACCCGCTTTCAAGCCGACAAGACAATAGCGGTTGTTGCATTCGTATCGGCCGTGGGAGCAGGAGGTCCTGTCGCAGAAGCACTGGACGTCGGCGACGCACATCGGAAGGCAGAGACAGGCCAGCAGCCAGCACCTCTGACGAAGACAGAATGGGTCGCCGCGTGTAGGCATGATGACGACGGCGGGCTACGGCGCCGAACGCTGTTGCCGCTGGCGCCTCGTCCGTTCGCGCATTCTGAGAGGCCGCTAGGCTAATCCCTCGGTTCGTCTCACTGAAATGCTGTCGGGCACAGGAGTGGCGAGTGAGACGATTGGCACCAGCTATGCGTGTATGAAGCTACTGAGAAAGTGACTAATTTCGCATACGGGGCACGTACTGGGATGTACATACATAGCTGCTAATCGAAGAGGCCAGGTTTGCTCCGCCTGTGATTCAGACTCATGGGAAAGCCTGACGCACACGCTACGCGAGTCTACAGTGATGTACTAAGAATTTTCGCAGAATAGCTGAGGTTCGCAACTTTACAAACTATCAACGGAACTCCACACAAGAAGCTCAGCATATGTAATGCTGGCAAACGACTGTTTCGCTCAAACCCAGTGTAGTACCTGCATACTTTAGGCCAATAGCGGCGCAAATAACGGGTCACACGACGACGATAACTCTCCTAGGCAGGAATGGCCTAGCATTAGAGTGGGATACTAAAAGCTATCGTTTCAGCTTCTCAGACGATTGACCTGGCTTGGCTGAGGGAAGGATAAATCATGCAAGACGTCACTGCCGCCGAATTACGCACGCACATGTAGGCGCTAGCCAACCCTACCTAATGACGGCAAAGAACCTACATGTGCTGCCTCGACAGGCGAGATTTATTGCCCATTCCACAGTCGTAAGTGCTACATAGGAACGCGCCGACGAAATTACAGGTGTATTTTCGTTTTGCACTGCTGAGCATAAGCTTGACGCCCATGTTGCCCCAAGCAGCAAGCACAGTTCAACCGTACACTGGGTAGAGCATTCCGAACAGATGAGAAGGAAGGGAAGGAGGAATGGGCGGCGGTTGCGGCGGCAGACAATCCGCAATTTTCGCCCTATTCAGTTGGAATCTGATAAAGATGCAAAAGAGTCCAGAGGGGCCCCCGTCCAGCGAGCGCGCCAGCCACCCAGGAGAGAGGGAGCGTATGTAACCTTTAGCTGAGACGAGACGAATGAACGACTCTTCTCGCGCCGCCGTTTGGTAATACGAGAGTAGGATCTCCGAAGGCCGCTAGAAGAGGATAGATACCCTAGCGGCGGCCGAAGCGACCCGTAGAGTTGCCTTCGCCTATCTATCGCCTGCCGTCCGTTTATCAAGGTCGATCTTCCCAAAAGGCGCGGGCTCCTTCGGGCGTGTGTAAGTGGATAAGCTAGAGGAGGAGGCCCTTTCTGCCGCTGTCACCTCCGCTACTCTGCATGCGTATTGCCTTGACTCAGTAGCACAGTTATGGTCGTCCAGACGGCTTTCCCCTTCCTTCTACACCACTCGGCTCATTCAAAGGAGCGGCGAGACACCCCGGAAGAAGCGATCCCACGGGAAAAGGGAGCTTAGCTGGCCGACATGCTATGTATACGACCGATACGTCAATCGTACCAGTGAAGAGACACAAACTACTCGTACAACGCGACTAACAAATGACTTGCTCGTCTACCACTGGCAGCTCGCAGCTGGAGTTACAGTAGCCCACCGTCGAGGCTACAGTGTTAACAATGGCCAATAAATCGTCTGACTGTGGCAGAGCTTGTAATTTGAGAGCCACCGTTGAAACAAAGCCAAACCAACGCCCTTTTGTGTACGTCTGCAAAACAAAACCAGGCAAGTCGTCCGGGGGACGCAGTATACTCCACAAATTTGAACTCCTACGCACGGTGACTACTCTCCTTTGTGGCCTCCTGATATGCCGGCAGATTAGAGTCATATTCAACTATGCAATGTGCAATATGCAATATTCAATATGCAACATTGGGTAGTTGCATATCGAATGTTGCATATTGCACATGCAAAGTTGCGTATATGCAACTTTTCAAGATCTCCGTCAAGGTTTCTTAAGAATTCTTGAATATTGAATGTTGCTTATTGCATATTGCATATTGAATAGTTGCATATCAATGTTGCGTATGTTGCATATGTTGCATAATTCGGTGCAAATGTTGCATAACTCACTTCAGAAGTTGCATACTTTAGTCAACTATGCAACTTGGATACGCAATTACGCAACATTTCCATCAGGATATGCAACATATGCAACATCGATATGCAACTATGCAACATTCTTTACGCAATATTCAATTACGCAATATGCAACATTGCGAGCTACCGTATATGCGAACTCTTTTAAACGAATTGATGGAGAGATAATGATCCGCGCGAGACCACAACTTTGTGGCTATTAGTATTGCACGACCCAATGACCCAATCCACCATCCGCGACCCAGTTCTGAACACCGGGTGCAGGTCCACTTCCGATGGCCGAATACGTCTATCTGATAATCACGCAGTCACACAGAGTGTCACGCGACCACGCGAGCTTATCATTCGGCCACGCTGCAGTCAACCGTTCGTCTAACTTAGTATTTATAACGTTCCACAGTGGGACGACTTCAATTCATACTCGATTTTGCACTTCAAACTCACAGGGACTGAAATTTCGACACTTCCGGCCTACTTCAACACTTTTTATACTCCACAAAAAAGTGTGGAGTATATAGCGATTGTGCGCGAAACGCAGAAACTCTGCCCGTCTGGCGTTCGCGCGTGAAGCGGCCGATTTGCAAACGGTCTTTTGCGTTGGGTAGGCCTAGTGGGTGGGCAGCGTGCACGACATATGGGGTCACGCTGCGGGACCCCGTTGGCGGGAAATTCAAAAATTTAAATTTTCAAAGTACTGAAATAGGCATAGTACAAGGTAGAACTCGAAAAAGTTGCATATAATGGTATATACTATCTTTTGATATGTTGTAGTACTCGATAGTGCCGAACACGGAAAAAAAGAATTGGATCGCTGCGGGACCCATTTTGGCGCCAAATTTGAAAAATTCGCGATTTTTCGATATTTTCCGACTTTGACGGTTTGCTGTGCGCGATAGGTAGCAGCTAGAGCCGCGAGACCGCTTTTGGTGCTCCTTCCCAGATGTCCTCTATCGAATGAGCCATGAACGGAGAAAATCGGTCGAGACACAAAAAAGTTATCTTGGTGGAACTTTTTTGACTCCGGGGTCAAAAATTGCGCTTTTCGCGTTTCAGCGTCTGTAGCGCTCGAATGCGTTGCCGAATCGGTACAAATGTGGTTTCAAACGATTCTACGTTAAAATCTGGTCCAGAAAAGTGTTTTTGGCAAACTTGCAGCGCTACAGTAACCCTGCCGCGTCCATTTGAATATTGGCTGTCGGGTCGACTTTCGCGATATTATACTCGATTTCGGGGTTTTCGGGGGCGCTGATTACGAATTTGGCATTCGTTTAGGCGTTTAGATGATGTTTAAGCGTACCTATGACGAATTCGCATGCTACCACCGTACCCCAAGTGCAGAATTTTGGTTCTGCGAGTCCATAGGAAGTTAGGGGTGTTGTATGTCGATTCTGGGGTATTCTGGGATGTAGATCACGAATTCGGCATTAGTTTTGCGATTGGGGGTGCCAGGAGGCCACAACAGGAGAGGAGTCACCGTGCGTAGGAGTTCAAATTTGTGGAGTATACTGCGTCCCCCGGACGACTTGCCTGGTTTCTCGGGAATTTGCGGTCGTATAATCAAATAGATACGCCCACAACTTCTACAGGATCTACACAACCGAGTTTGGATATTTTGGTGCCAAATCAAAGCAAATTGATATGCTTACATGAGATTATCGTTTATAATGATGTCACGTGGTCGCGTGACACTCTGTGTGGCTGCGTGATTATCAGATAGACGTATTCGGCCATCGGAAGTGGACTTGCACCCGGTGTTCAGAACTGGGTCGCGGATGGTGGATTGGTTCATTGGGTCGTGGAATACTAATAGCCACAAAGGTTGTGGTCTCGCGCGGATCGTTATCTCTCTATCAATTCGTTTAAAAGAGCGCGATATACGGTAGCTCGCAATGTTGCATATTGCGTAATTGAATATTGTGTAAAGAATGTTGCATAGTTGCATATCGATGTTGCATATGTTGCATATCCTGATGGAAATGTTGCGTAATTGCGTATCCAAGTTGCATAGTTGACTAAAATATGCAACTTCTGAAGTGAATTATGCAACATTTGCACAGAATTATGCAACATATGCAACATATGCAACATTGATATGCAACTATTCAATATGCAATATGCAATACGCAACATTCAATATTCAAGAATTCTTAAGAAACCTTGACGGAGATCTTGAAAAGTTGCATATACGCAACTTTGCATATGCAATATGCAACATTCGATATGCAACTACCCAATGTTGCATATTGAATATTGCATATTGCATATTGCGTAGTTGAATATGACTCTAATCTGCCGGCATATCCTGACACTCCCAATCGCAAAACTAATGCCGAATTCGTGATCTACACCACAGAATACCCCAGAATCGACATACAACACCCCTAACTTCCTATGGACTCGCAAAACCAAAATTCTGCACTTGGGGTACGGTAGCATGCAAATTCGTCATAGGTACGCTTAAACATCATCTAAACGTTAAACGAATGCCAAATTCGTAATCAGCGCCCCCGAAAACCCCGAAATCGAGTATAATATCGCGAAAGTCGACCCGACACCCAATATTCAAATGGACGCGGCCGGGTTACTGTAGCTCTGCAAATTTGCCAAAAACACTTTTCTGGACCAGATTTCAACGTAGAATCGTTTGAAACCACTTTTGAACCGATTCGGCAACGCATTCGAGCGCTACAGACGCTGAAACGCGAAAGGCGCAATTTTTGACCCCAGAGTCAAAAAAGTTCCACCAAGATAACTTTTTTGTGTCTCAACCGATTTTCTCCGTTCATGGCTCATTCGATAGAGAACATCTGGGAAGGAGCACCAAAAGCGGTCTCGCGGCTCTAGCTGCTACCTATCGCGCACAGCAAACCGTCAAAGTCGGAAAATAGCGAAAATTCGCGAATTTTTCCAATTTGGTGCCAAAATGGGTCCCGCAGCGATCCAATTCTTTTTTTGCCGACTTGGCACTATCGAGCGCTACAACATATCAAAAGATAGTATATACCATTATATGCAACTTTCTCGAGTTCTACCTTGTGTAACCCATTTTTCAGTACTTTGAAAATTTAAATTTTTGAATTTCCCGCCAACCGGGTCCCGGAGCGTGACCCCATATGTCGTGCAGGTTGCCCACCCACTAGGCCTACCCAACGCAAAAGACCGTTTGCAAATCGGCCGCTTAATGCGCGAACCCCATCCGGTTAAAATTACTGCGTTTCGCGCACAATCGCTATATACTCCACACTTTTTTGTGGAGTATAACAAAACTCGCGGTGAACTTTTGTGAGTGCAACATAGTATCAGCTGACGCGGGTACGATACTTTTGCAGTTCCGCACTCCGTAATTGCTCATTACCAATTGTTGCATTGTAGGCACTAGCCGTTCCTTCCTGTTGCAGAAGAATTTGTGTGATCTGAATAGCACGGAATGTAGTCGTCAATGGCCGTAATGTCCTGTTGCATAATCTGTCCTGTTCAAGGTCTGTCCGTTGCAAGGTCTGTCCTGTTGTGAGCCAACGGCGGTGGTCGCCTCGTGCGTGCGCCGCAAAATCCGTCCTGTTCATTGTCAAGGTCTGACCTGTTGCAAGGCCTGTCCTGTTGCAAGATCTGTCCTGTTGCAAGAATTGTCCTGTTGCAAGATTTGTCCTGTTGCAAAATCTGTCCTGTTGCAAGATTTGTCCTGTTGCAAGAATTGTCCTGTTGCAAAGTCTGTCCTGTTGCAAGATTTGTCCTGTTGCAAAATCTGTCCTGTTGCAAGATCTGCCCTGTTGCAAAATCTGTCCTGTTGCAAGATCTGCCCTGTTGCAAGATCTGTCCTGTTGCAAGATCTGTCCTGTTGCAAGATTTGTCCTGTTGCAAAATCTGTCCTGTTGCAAGATTTGTCCTGTTGCAAGATTTGTCTTGTCCTGTTGCAAAATCTGTCCTGTTGCAAAATCTGTCCTGTTGCAAAATCTGTCCTGTTGCAAGATCTGTCCTGTTGCAAGATCTGTCCTGTTGCAAGATTTGTCCTGTTGCAAAATCTGTCCTGTTGCAAGGTCTGTCCTGTTGCAAGATCTGTCCTGTTGCAAGATCTGTCCTGTTGCAAGATTTGTCTTGTCCTGTTGCAAAATCTGTCCTGTTGCAAAATCTGTCCTGTTGCAAGGTCTGTCCTGTTGCAAGATCTGTCCTGTTGCAAGATTTGTCCTGTTGCAAGGTCTGCCCTGTTGCAAGGTCTGTCCTGTTGCAAAATCTGTCCTGTTGCAAGGTTTGTCCTGTTGCAAAATCTGTCCTCTTGCAAGGTCTGTCCTGTTGCAAAATCTGTCCTGTTGCAAGATTTGTCCTGTTGCAAAATCTGTCCTCTTGCAAGATCTGTCCTGTTGCAAGATCTGTCCTGTTGCAAGATTTGTCCTGTTGCAAAATCTGTCCTGTTGCAAGAACTGTCCTGTTGCAAGATCTGTCCTGTTGCAAAATCTGTCCTGTTGCAAGATCTGTCCTGTTAGTGTTGCAAGATTTGTCCTGTTGCAAAATCTGTCCTGTTGCAAGATTTGTCTTGTTGCAAGATCTGTTCTGTTGCAAGAATTGTCCTGTTGCAAGATCTGTCCTGTTGCAAGATCTGTCCTGTTGCAAAATCTTTGCAAAATCTGTCCTGTTGCAAGATTTGTCTTGTTGCAAGATCTGTTCTGTTGCAAGAATTGTCCTGTTGCAAGATCTGTCCTGTTGCAAAATCTTTGCAAAATCTGTCCTGTTGCAGAAGGTCTCTCCTGTTGCGAGCCAATGGCACTGGTCGCCTCGCGCGACCATCCTGTTGCAACGTCTGTACTGTTGCAACATTTGTCCTGTTGCAGAAAGTCTGTCCTGTTGCGCGCCGACAGCGCTGACTGCCTCGCGAAGGCGCCGTACGAAGCGCCGCGCAAAACAAATGATAGAGAGCGGGCAGATTTTCCTGTTGCAAAATCTGTCCTGTTGCAAGATTTGTCCTGTTGCAAAATCAGGCCTGTTGCGAGCCAATGGCACTGGTCGCCTCGCGCGACCATCCTGTTGCAACGTCTGTACTGTTGCAAGATTTGTACTGTTGCAGAAAGTCTCTCCTGTTGCAAGCCAACGGCGCTGACTGCCTCGCGAACGCGCCGTACAAAGCGCCGCGCAAAACAAATGGTAGAGAGCCGCCAGATCCAATGCGAGCTAAGGAGAGCGAGCCTGATTGAGCGGCGACGGTGCCTTGCCGTACTGTTCAGGCGATGCCTGCGTTGAAGGCAGGCAGCAACAGGCGGCGCTGGCCGTGCAGCGATTCATTGCCGCCGCTGGCGTCCCGCTGGCGTCTAGGCGCGCGCGTGCTGAAGCGTCGCGTGGCGAAGTGCTAGCGAGGCAAGCGCATGCTGAAGCGTCGCGTGGCGAAGTGCTAGGGAGGCAAAGGTGGACGGACAGACGGACACTACACCTAGCTAGCATAGTAATGTAGATATTGCTGGGCTCGTCGCTACAGGCGATACCATCCGTCACCACAAACTCTGTTGACTCGGCAACGCAATAATTTGAATTTTGAATCTTCGCGACAAATGTCGATACCGTATACCGCTGTTCCGCCGCGCTTCAACCGTCTTTTGAATATTGATCTCGAAAGCATACGGTAATTGGCACCAATTTGAAATCTTGAAGCTGCTGGTGCTGACTTGTGGGGCTCACAGCGACAAGTAAGAAACGTTTTGTGGAAGTGTGTGCGGATAAACGAGGCAACCGACGTCGTTAGGCGGCAGTCTCAACATGGAAAGTGTGACGAAGTTGAAGAAAGACGAGGTATAAGGCAATTTGCCTTTCTGGTAAGAAGAAGTCACGTCGCTCTATCGCGCTCACCTCTTTTGCGCAGCTGTCGGTGGACATCTTCAAGCGGTTCCTGTCTTGCCGGCAGCCGGTGGAGAGGTTCTCGGCGAAGATGGCGGCGCGCGACAAGGTCTTCCAGCTGCTCAGCTTCTACTACCCCAGCTGCGGCCTCTACATCGTCGGCTCCTCCATGAACGGCTTCGGAAGGAGCTCCAGCGACATGGACGCCACGCTGATGATCTCGCCCAATGAAGTGCGTGCGCTCATCGTGACATCGGTCTTGTTTGTGTAGGTTCGATTTGTTGAGGGTGGGTGGGTTATCGCTAGCCTGCATGGGTGAGAATCAACGGCGCGTGTGTTTTGCTTTAGATCGACCAGCAGTACGACGCCGTCGCCGTGCTGCGCGACGTCGCTCGAATCCTGTCGGCGCAATGTAGGGGCGCTTCCTCTTGTCCCCTACATCCTGAGGGACCGTTCCGTTCTCTCTTCAGTGTGGGTGGAGGACCAGCAGCTGATTCCGGCCAAGGTGCCCATTCTGCGCGTCAACTTCCACTACCCCTACGACTCCATTCACATGGACCTGAACGTCAACAACGCCGCCACCGTCAAGAACACCCACCTGCTGCTCTACTACTCGAACTGTGAGGGCCAGCGACTGGTTTCCTAACTTCGTCTAGGTACTTTAGTACCGGTGAGCTTCAGTCGACTATCGCGTCCGGCCTCTGGTGCTGATCGTGAAGGAGTGGGCCAAGCGACAGGGCATCAACGACGCGTCGCGCTCCACGCTGACGTCCTACTCGCTGACCCTGATGGTCATTCACTTCCTCCAGTGTGAGCTTGGCAGCACTTTTGTAGATATAAGTAGCTGTTCTGTTTCATCAAGCCTTCGTGTCTGCAGGCGGCGTCTCTCCGCCGGTGCTGCCCTGCCTGCACGAGTGCTATCCCGAGAAGTTCCGGGGCGACCGCGACATCCGCCTGCTGAACATCGTCCAGCCGCTCAGTCCTCCGCCCCCTTCGGTCTTCGTCAAGGAGAACGCGCAGACCATTGGCGACCTCTTCATGCAGTTCCTACACTACTACGGCTTTCAGTTCGAGTGCGCCGCCCTTTGTACAAATAGGCATGTCGTTTAGACGCTCTGAATGTTGCGCAGCTTCCAGCTTCGAGAGA
Source organism: Linhomoeus sp. GSCO2_2 (assembly GCA_030248115.1). Classification (NCBI taxonomy): domain Eukaryota; kingdom Metazoa; phylum Nematoda; class Chromadorea; order Monhysterida; family Linhomoeidae; genus Linhomoeus; species Linhomoeus sp. GSCO2_2. The sequence goes on along the minus strand of JASAMZ010004516.1, from coordinate 8,690 downwards.
AGCGTCGTGTCGATCCGCACGGGCTCGGCCGTCCCCAAGGAGAAGGTGGTCCGAGAGTCGTCGTTCCCGAGCCAGTGGCGCTGCGTCTGCATCGAAGGTGCGCCGAGACGGAGAGTGTAGCTGTAGTCGCTTGTTGTTGCTTCTCTATCGTGCCATCGTCTCCTTGCAGAGCCCTACACACTGTCGAATACGGCGCACTCGGTCTACGACGAGGTCGTCTTCTCTGGAATCAAGAAGGTTTGATTCGCGCCTTGGTGGCATGAGTTGTAGACGCTTCACTCTTTATTGGCAGGTTTTCGTGGAGAGCTTCAAGGCTCTGTCGAAGTCGCGCAGTCTGGACAGCGTCCTCTACGGCGGCTCCTTCTCCGACCTGCCGGCCATGGCGGCCGCCGACAAGGCGCTCGACGAGAAGAAGAAGGCGCAGTACGCCAACTGCGCCGCCGCCGCTGCCTCCGCTTCCACCACTTCCCTGCGCCGCTGCTTCGGCGGCGGCCGCCCTCTCGTCAGCAAGAAGTCATGCCCGCGCTTCTGAGTCTCTTTCCGCCGTTTTACCTCCACGCGCAGCTGCGTTCAGTGTAGGAGTGTGTTCTTGCGTCATTCGTTCGTCTGACGACTGCTGCTGCTCGCGTGTGCGCGCACCGTATCCGCTTTTGTCTGTCTGTGTCTGTCTTCCGTGTATAATATTCGTCCTTTCCTTCCTTCGCTCGCTGGCTGTACGTGTAAACCGTAGTTACCAATTTCTTGTTACCGGTCAAATATTCAAAAAAAATCCAAAAAAAAATTACTCTTGTCATTCGGTGGTTGTGGTGCTGGCGCGTAGTAATAATAGCCAGAGAGGCATAATTCAGTTCGCAATGTGCTCGCGCGCGCACTTCTATCTTTGGTTCTTACGCGTATCTCTATCGCTCGCGTCCTACGTTTGTGTCATCTTCGCCTCCTCTCTGATACCGCGCATTATGAGTAAGGGCGACGCGTCGCGTTTGTTCGGCCGTTTTGCGAAGTGTCTATGTGTATCTGCGAATCGAAAGAGGTATCACCGTAGTTTGCCAGTTCACGTCCTCTGCTTCTCTTTTTCGTCCTTTAGGAGGAAGCGCGTCGCGTGATGTGCCTTTTTGAATACCCCCTACTTCTCTCGTCGCCACTTCCCGTTTGTACTTCCCTCGCTCTTCTCTATGGCGTTTGAACTGCGAAGAGGCGTCTCGTTTACAACCAACGGCTATTGCGAATGGAAGTTACCTTCTCGTGCGGCGTCGAAGTCGTCGGTTGGTTGCGAATTGACGAGGAGAAGCGCTAGCGTCGCGGGAACCGATTCACCGCGCCGTTGATACAGTACTACGCACGTTCGGAGATGCGACTTTCGACAACGCGAAGTATTGCTGTCATTGTCCGGGCATGTCTGGCGCTGACGATACGACAGTGAACCTTTGAGTTTTGGCGTTTAGGTATCTTCGCAGCAAGTATAGGTCTCCCCTGCCTTCCGTCCCCCCTGGCGTTTGACGTTTGTGCCTGCCGGCATTGGGTGGAAGTGTACTTAGCAGTGAGTGGCGCGCGAAGAGGGCAGTATGGGAGTACGACGGTTGTTGCTTGCTTGGCTCTGGTACTGGAGACCCATTGTGGAGAAGCGAAGAGAAGTAATAGAGAACTCGATCGTGAAAACAAGACACCCCGCAAAATCTAAATCGTGACGCGGTCAGTGTAGCTTCTCGCTTGGGACGCTCAAGCTTCAACGCTGTCGTCGTCGTCGACCGCGAAGGCGCGAGTGGGTTTTAGTTCTTGGTCGGCGGTTGCGCGTCGTCGGTTCTCGCCGTTCATGTAGACCTGGAGGAATGAACAAAGATTTCCTTGACAATAGAGGGTACCCCAAAAAAGCCAAAAAAGCTCACGAGAGAGATGATGAACTCGGGAAGCTCGAAGAGCGTCAGGATCGAGGCGCCGATCAGCAGCGCGCTAAGGCCGCCGACGTGGGACAGGAAGGTGTTGAACTGAAAGCGACTAACGTTGCAGATGGAAGCTTCTCTTCCATTTGGCGTTTGAGTTTTTTAGGGTACTTACTCTGTAAGCGGGCTTCTCCGCGATGACTTCCGTCGTCATGTCGCGATAATAGACGTTGAGGGAAGCGAGGTCGTCCAAGCTGAATCCAGAGATTCGGACGTGTTAGGGCAAACTATGGAGAGACGCCGTTTCACAAGCTTTCTACCGTATCTGCCGATTCTGCAGCCGGGGAATGGTGGCGAGTGCCTCGCGCAGACTGTTCGCGTGGTTCTCGCTGGGCCAGGCCACCAACGACAAGTCTCGAATGTCATACTCCAATTCGCTGAAAATTTGGGAGTCGGATGGTTGAACTTCGCTGCGAAGTCTCCGCTTTCGCACCTGCAGGCGGTCTGCTGCTCCACGGGTACGTCGCGGCAGCTGCCGTGTGGTTCTTGGACTCGCCGGTACTCTGTCTGAAACGAATCAAGGCACATACATAATCTCCCTAAACTGTCTAAACACATAGTCCCGCCAATAACTAGCCGACCAGCTTCAGAGCGACGGAGGTGTCGAAGCCATTCGGAATAGAAAGCCCGTCGGCGTCCGGTCGCAGTCGTCCCTGCCACCGTTGGCCCGTGTCCTCCGATAGAAAGATGCGGAAACCTTGCGACGCCGGCGCCTCCGGTGCGTACTCGCTCGAGCGGACGTCCAAGATCAGACTTAGACCTAGACGGCAGCGAACCTTGAATCGCTTCGGAGCCATCCGTCCTCAGTGGAGAACGAACCGAGCAGAGCCCCAGTAGAGCTGGAGTACTTCTCGCCCTCTCCGTTGAAGGCGAAGCAGCTGCCGTACTTGCCGGCTTTGATCACTTGGAAGTCCCTGAATGTGAACCTCATTGCAATGACTTGTTATCGTGTACTTTCTATGTACATACTGTAGGTTGCACTGAATATTGCCAAAGGATTTTCCTACCTTTCGATGTCGCACAACTTTCCATTGAAGCTGCAGTAGAAGACCGATTCGAGCAGAGTCGCCGCCAGATGGGACGGCCGGCTGGCGTAGAACTCCGCTGTCTTCTGTTCCAATCTCCTAGCCTTGGTCGTCTTCGATGTCGTCTTCTCAGTCTCTTCGTTCTGTGGTTCGAGTTGGCAATCGCATTTCTACGACTACCTACCGTACCCACGCGCCGTAACCTTACCAGAATACTCTGCAGCGCGCTGCGCTCGGCGGAGGTTAGGTTGCTGGCCTGGACTGGATTGCCGTTGCATATTGTGACGGCTGGAAAGTGGACGCGGTCGGCCGACTCTTTACTCAGGCCAACCTTGACAGGATACTCGTAGTACTCCTGTTGAAGCGGTCAAGTGCCGTATGAAGCGAAAATTGCGTCTTTATAATAAAACAGCGCTTGCCGCTATGAGTCGAGTGGTCAGGCCGCCAAAGACGAGGGCGGCCACGACGAAGAGCAGCAGCCAGGCGCCGACGACGACGGGGTTGCTGGCCCAGGCCGTTCTCCGGACGCCGTGCAGCGTGGTCGCCCGCGCGTAGCTGCGCAGCAGGCCGGTCAGACTGGCGAATCGGCCCTCGTACCACCAGTCGAGCTGCCTTGCCCATTGGCGGTCTCCTTCCATGCTTCCAGGCGCCCAATACTGTACTGACAGACAGTGCCTGTCCGGCTAGCTGTGTGTAACTGAGCCTGCCAGTGTTGTGCGAGCTTGCGGAGGTTCGGTAGCTGCTTGACAACGCGCCGAGTAACTGCCGCCGGTTGCTGCGATGGGGGAATACGACGAAATCCCAAGCTGGACAACGGATCAGTGATGGTGAGTCGACTGGTGAAGAAGTCAAGTATCTACATAGCGCATGCAAAATATTAAATCAATTACTAATAGATTTAATTCACGTTTAATTGATTATAAATTATTGTTAATTGTTGATCAATATTAAATATAATCCATTAAATACAGAATAAGTTGTACTATCAGAATAACCAAGGATTGAATCGCTTAAAATTTCGATAGAATGTTTTCGACGTTGTAGCACCATTTACAAGCTCAATAATCCCCTTGTGTTATGACTGAAGCTGCTGCTGAAAAACAACTTTAATCGGGTTTGCAGACTTGGCGTGTTATCCAACACTCGTACGGATTATCCGGTGCAGGACAAAAGCGGAACCCAACGGGCGGGTGCAGACACACAAGAATACCATAGTTGCTTCTCTCCCGGCCCAGACGGCGGCTGGGTATGACCGCCGCAGCTGTCGTCTGCGAAAAGCCGCGCGCAATCGACGGCGAAGGTATGGAAGCCGCTACCATCCTTGCCGTCGCATGAGTGGCAAGCAACGAGAAGAGCGCTGGAGAAGCGAGCGGCCGACGGACGGATTCATCCGGTCGCTTCGCCGCACAGTCGCCCCCTGACCGAACGTACAGTCTCCTACCTGATCCAGGCTTAGAGGACGGCTTTGCTACTATCCCGCATGCATGACACAACAAGGGATTCGCTGTGATTTCGTCCAGGCTAGCAGCGGCCGACCTGGGAGGACGTTCTGTTTGGCTGCTGCTCACTTTTGTCCCTTCCTTTTGTGACAGTGTCGCAGCGCGCGCCCCCGCTCGCTGACTAGCGCGCTTCTCGCTCCAGTTTGACGTGCACAATTATTCTGTCGTCCATCGGCGTGTGATGATGCGCGACCAGACGAGCTCTTGTCAACAAGTCGGCGGCGGTCGAGTTAGGCTTCGGTGATGTTGATGGCACTCGCTCATATTTCTGTCTGAGTCTTGCTTTGTTGGTTCGCGTATCGCACTGGAGAAATTCCGTTAGAATCCGAGCCGCTCTAACGCGTCTAGGCCAAGACGAATTGGGGCAATCGAGGCGAAAAAGGTCATCCTCGTCCGTAATGGCGGTTGTTTTTCAAGGGGCGGGAGGCCCCCCTATTGCCGCCCAGTTGGAGACTCCCAAATGACGGTCTGCGTCCCGCTGATAGACGACGTTAGTGCGGCGCTACTGCGCCAATCGGTCGGCAATATTCCGAAGTTAGCGCTTCATCTGAGGAAGGGCGCACTTCCATCCGACCAACTGGGCGACCTTTAGTGTCGTCTGTGGTAGGAAAGGCTGCCCATCATCTCCCCGCTGCGCGCGCGCCCGCGGCGGAGAAGGGATTCCGTTTCAAGAAAGAGGAGACGCGTCGGCGGCTTCATTCGCCGCTTCAGCAGGGCCGGCGGCCGCTTCCGCGCGCTCGCTCGCTCGGTCCTTCCTTCTCTGACTGGCGCTTGTTCCCAGCGTGAGAAAGCCGACGGCGCAGAAACACAGATATTGATTCGAAGGCTAGAGAGAGACAGAGAGACGGGGCGGACACGCGGCGCCGTCTCCCCGGCTGTGAAACGCTTCTGTTAGAAAGGCGACAACCGTGGGTCTTCTCCGCCCATAACAGCGCCCTGGAAGCTTCCACTATGCTGTAGCGCCTGGGCCGCGACTGGGAGGGACTGCGCAGCCGCGCAGCGCCAAGATGGCCTACACGCCGACCAACGGCCAGTCCTGCTTCCCGTTCGCCGTCAACTGCAGGTACAGGAGCGAGCCATCTAATGCGATCCAGCGACGATAGCGCAGTAGAGAGCAATCGAGCTTTCTTCGTTTCAGGTTGACCAAAACCTTCTTTGGTATGCCTCGCAAGTGCACTTACTGCCAAAAGATGATTCTCTTCTCGGCGGGATACGCCTGCCAGTACTGCAGGTGGGCGCCTCGACCACAAACAAGACGGCTATTTCCAATCGAGTACCGACTTTTCAGCTATCGGTGCCACAGGCGCTGTCTGGAGATCTTGACGGGCAGCCGATTCGGCCAGTTGGACCAATTGAGCGAGACGGAGTGCAGCACGCCGGCGTCGGCAGGCATGCGGACTCCCCATCACGTCCGCCTTTGCTCCCTGTCGCGCCTTCCCTCCGGCGACGAGAAGACGCTGGGTCGCCTGCTGCGCGAGAGCGAGCTGAACAGCAACGACGTCGACCGCTCCGACTGGTACTCGTCGGCTTCTTCTTCGCTGTCGGTTCCCGCCGGCCTGGGGCCTTCCGCCTTCGCCGTCCACTCTTCCCTGTCGACGGCGTCGCCGCCCGAGTCGCCCGGACTCTCATTGACAGCGCTGCCGGCCATTCCCTACTCATCTTCCGACGACGAAGCCTTCTTCAGCGCCGGCACCGACGCCTTCTGCAGCTCCGTCGAAGACTCGACCGCCGCCGACACAGTGACGATCTCCTTTGCTCAGCCCGATGACTACAAAGACGATGACGGCGACGACGACGACGACAAAGTGGTCGACATCCCGGCCAGACGCAGTCGGCGAGCCAAACAGTGGAGCCAATTTGCTCGCGCGGTCCAGAGCGAAGACTGCGTCGCGCAGGGCGACTGCTGGAAGGAGAAGAGACGGGTTCGCCATCGGCGGTGGTGCCACTTCGCTGGAAACGCCGCTGGCAGACTGTCGCCTACGCCTGCCTTGGAGGGCGATCTTCAGCGATCGTCTCACCCGTACCAACGCTCGCACTCCTTTCCAGCGTTGAAACGGTGCTGCTGTAGCGTCGACGACGAAAGCGCCTGCGATCCTGGTACGGTAGATTCTACGTGGGACGCACCCTACCCATCTTCCTTGCTTCCATACGTTGCGTAATGTACCGCTACCTTCAGGGTGCGGGTGCCTCAAGTGCCGCGTCAGTACCGACCGAGTAGATGACTCAGGCATGGTGTCTTCCAAAGGAGAATCCGCACAGGAAGGCAGCACTAGCGCTCTGGCCCCAGGCCTAGGGGAATCGGCGGGAACGGCTCCGGTTCGTCGCAAACCTTCGTCGGCTTTGCTGGCCGAGTGGGCAGTGCGACGGGACGAAGTGAAGATCGACGAGTGCCTGTCCAGCGGCCCCTTCGTCGAAACCTTCCGCGGCCGCTGGCACGGCGACGTCACCGTCCACAGCTACCGCCGATGGGAGCGCTTCCTGCAGGACGTGCGCGCCCTGGCCAAAGTGCGCCACGAGAACGTTGCCTTGTTCATGGGCGCCTGCGTGGAGCCCCCTCGTCACATGTGGGTCATCACCAGGTGAGTCGACGCCTTGCGGTAATCTGCGAACTATGTATGTTAACTGAGCAACAATTGAAATTTCAGTGTCCGCAAGGGCGACACCCTCCATGACGCAATCCACGACAGGAAGAAGTCCAGTCACAATCACCTTCTCGGCTCCAAACTGCACGTGGCCAAACAGATCGCTCAGGTCCGTAAGCTGTACCTTTATCACGACAAATTGTAACGCACCTGTGTGCGTGACTTACGTTTTTGGCAACATATGTACATATTTGTAGGTACAGGGTTTTCGAAGTGAGGGGCCGGGAGCTTGAATAACTTTAGCACCGGTAGGCCGATTTTGATTAAACTTAAAACAGTGCAAATTCAATATGTACCATAGCGAGTGTTAAAATTTTACCCAAATCGGCCTTGCGTAGCGTTTACACTAGCGCGCTGACGAAGGCCTACTCTTTTCGGGCCGCTGGAGAGGGCCGCCGTCGTCGTTGTGTCGCCCTTGCTTGCGCTGAACACTGTGAGGCTATATATGCCATCTTTCAACAAAAAAAATTAAGCTTTAGCCAGCATTTCTTGCTTCGTTATTGTTCAATTTTGTTCCCTCTTCAGGGCATGGGTTATCTGCACGCAAAGGGCGTCCTGCTGGAGGGCTTCAGTTCGCGCAGCATCCATCTGGAGAACAAGGTCAAGGTGAGCGTGGTCAACCAGGGCTGCTTCTTCGACTCCACCGCCCTCGACGACGACGACGCCGAGAAGGGCGTCCCGTCGAAATCGGCGCCGGTCCAAGTCTGCTTCCCGCCCTGCGGCGGCGAACACAAGGGCGCCGCCGTCCCCACCGCCCAGCTGACGTATCTCAGTCCTGAATTGGTGGCCAGTCTGGCGTTGACGACCTCCTGTCCACCACGACTAGCCTTGCTGGCGCCGCAGACCAAAGCTGCCGACATTTTCGCCTTTGGGTTAGCTGCGCAGCTGATGTGTCATTATGAGTCAGAGCGCCAATTATGCATACCCAGATCATTTCAGCACCGTACTCTACGAGATGTTCGCGGAGAGCCACCCACTGTCGGGCATGGAAGCGGCGGCCGTCGTCTGGCAGTTGGGCAGCGGCGCCGGTCCCAGCGTTTGTGAGCTCGACTGCGCCCACACCACCAAGTCGTTGATCCAGCAGTGCTGGGCGTTCGAGCCGGCGCACCGACCCGCCTTCACGGCCATTCTCAAGCAGCTCCATCAATCGGCGAGTGTTCCACTGCGCAGCTCGTAGTGCGCCATACGGCTTCCCTCTTGCAGGCGGTGATCCAGAAGCGGCACAGCACCTCCGAGCCGGACAAGCTCGACCGCGCCGGCAGAAGCCGTCAGCAGCAGCACCAACAAGACCACCTGTCTGCCACCCCTCGCTCGGTGCCTCGCTTCGCCACCGCCTCGCCTTCCATCGCCGCCGTAGAACCAGGCGCAAAAAGAGCCCTTCTCACACTCGGGTAGTGGGAGAGGGTGTATGTAGTACTCGAATTGAAAGCGCTGCTGTTACGGTAGGCACACGCCTAGGCGCTATCCCACAATATCTTCCCTACCGCGTGCTCGTACATACAATAGACGGTGAGCACTCCTGAGGAACTCGCTCGTTCGGGTATTTATTATCGTTGGAAGTGTGACGGTGGTAGCTTGAGCTGTATA
>JASAMZ010004515.1:0-88057 GCA_030248115.1 Linhomoeus sp. GSCO2_2 | reverse complement strand
CAATACTGGCTGTTACACGGTACCCGAGCAGGTAAGGGCGAAGCAGGTGTCGTCGCCCATCTCACAGTCGGGATACTCGCCGGGAAGGAAGGGAGGCTGACTCGCGACCCAGCTCGTGCCGCGGTAGCAGGCCATCGGCGCTTCGACGACCACTGAGGGGGAAATACTGTCTTCGATTCTGTTTACGCAACAACCGACGTCGTTCACAACGACTAACGTTCGTCTCCCTCTGCTTCCTTGAACTCGGTGTTGCAGCGGTCGCCGCTAGTGCAGACGGCGCACTGGGCGAAGGTTTTGCCGGGTATAACTCGGCACCTCTCGATCCCGTGATATTCTTCGGGTACATTTTCTCTGAACGACGCGCAGAAGGATTCTTCGGTTTGGTTCGTGCAACCTCTCATCAGCCGCAGAGTGTTGTAACTTCCCTTGAAGACAGTATCTGAATTCGACGCCAAAATGGTCTCAAATTCGCGTCAATAAGGCGGGAAGCACAGCACAACAAAATTAATGTACCTTGGCAGTTGGTAAGGTAGCAGCCCACGGCGTCCGCTCCGCATTCCACGGTCTTCCCACGTATGCCAAAGTGGTCTCCACTATCGTAGCACGTCAGCGATTCGGCCGGCAGCGCTGAATATCCCTTGGAAAGCGTTGTACGAAGAGATGGTAACCTAACCACTGTCAGTACCTACGACGCCATCGAAGAAGCGGCTCACCCAACTGCAGCAGCACCATGGCCACCAGAAACTTCGGTAGAGCTGCGCCGGTGCCTCCCAAGCGCATCGTCAGAAGGACCGCGGCGCCAAACGACGCCCAGAGCGAAAGTTGCGTCCGGCCGCCTGACTTGGCCCAGTCCTCCCAGTCGCTGCGGTCGTTGCACTGGCTGCCCGAGCACTCTTCGCACTTTGGCTTGCCGCCGTGCTCGCGACATTGACTCTCGAAGCGGTTACAACTCCAATTCTCCTCCTTCTGGAGGCAGCCGCGCTGCCACCGAAGGAACTTCTCGGGATCCGAGGCGCCTTCGCCTGCAAAAGGTCGTCTACCGCGATACTTGCGTGGAAGGAACTACCAGGTCGACGCAGCTCACACTCCATAACGTAGCATGCTTCGTCGTCGGGATGGCAATACTCGGCCGTCTTGTGGCTCGTTCCGTATTTGTTGTCGTTGTCCAACTTGTGACACACAAGCGGGCCCGGGACGGCTACAATGTGATCGAAGCGCCATTTCGTTCGTACTCGAGCCGATGTGACGACGGCGTATAAGTTTGTTCAAAAGACCGACCGATATCGCGCCCATCTTCCTTTGTGATCTCCCCGTTGCATTTGTCTTCGTTGCAGACAGCGCAGCGAGCACTTCTGCTCTCGTACTTACACCTTACATTCTTGAAGTAGTTTTCGCAGTAATTCTCCCCTTTCTTGAACTCGTATAGACAACCTCGGTTGGTGAAGTTCATGATTCCCTCTTCACCAGGCTTGACTGAAAGCAACCGATCCCGAACGTGTTATTCTCACCCACCCATTGACAACCATGCAAATGTCAGTTGCTGGATGGACATACTTGTACAGTAGCTGATGTAGCACCCAATGGCGTCTGGAGCACACTGTTTTGTGTACTCGTCCTTCTTTTCAGAGCTGCCTGCAAAGCACCTCAGGCCTTCGGTGACGTCGCCGACTGCTACAAACAGAACGACGGAAACGTTGGTTGGGAGGGGTTTTTATTGTGGAGGCAAGCAAACTCAGACCTAGGACTGCGAGAGCAGCAATCGCCATCCATGCCGAGTGACAATTTGAAGGCCCCATTGCGCTAGGAAACTTGTAGGTAATAGCCTAGGTGACAAGGCACTCCTCTCCTTTATATTGTTGACGTTGTCGACTGAACGCTCTGGCGGCCTATCCTTTCGTTGCGGCTCTCCCAGTCTATTTACCCCTTATCGACTGTGACGCCGGCGGAGTGGAGGAGTAAACAACCTCACAACAGAGACAAGGCAGACAGTCGGCAAGCGACAACTGCGTACAAGCGACAACTGCGTAAACCACCTGGGACGTTTGAATGTATTGATTCATCTGGTGAGACATGCGTAGATTGCAGTACGCACCGTACTTGTATTATAAAGGGCACGCTTTGCACTCTCTTTCGGTTCTGTCGTTTCTATTCGTGCGTTCGTCGTCGAGTCGAACTGTCCGTCGGCACGATCGACAATTCGGCTGGTTGGTCGATTCAATTCTGAAGAGAAGACAAAGGAAAGAATTAGAGGGGCAGAGAACAATTTTCGTGAGCCAACCAATAACGGTCGGTTGAGTCAGTACCAGTCTTGGTACGTTCGCAACAGAAGCATGGCTGCCGCTGCCGTAGAGGAGCTCGAGCTAGAGCCGTCCAACGCGATGCCTGCTGAAGACGCACTCGCTAAAACTAGTTGAACGCTGAAGGGGACCTTCAGGGTGGCACTCCGCTTGTTTCGAAGCAAAGCAGACTGGTCGCGTCTCACTACTCGGTAATAATCCTTCACGGAAACGCCAGACTCGTGTTCAGTGTCGCCGACAATGTTCAAACAAGTTTGGACAAGTTTGGACGTGTTTGGACAAATTTGAACATGTTTGAACATGTTTGGACAAGTTTGAACATGTTCGGTCAAGTTTTGGCATGTTTGGGGCGTGTTTGACGCCCAAAGCAGGCTAAATGAAACTCAAAACGCAAAACAAACGCCGGATTCGTGTTCTGCGGTGTCAGAAAGCCCAGAAACAACTGTCAACTAAATTTTGAAATTTCCACCCCGGGACCCAATTTTCGGCCGGCCGGGTTGCGAAATCAGCGTAAAGGCGTCCAAAATCCAAAACAAACACCGGATTCGTGTTCAGCGTCGCCGAAAACCCCCGAACACACTTTATACTCAATTTCGAAAATTTGACCCCGGGATTCAAAAATTCGGCGCGGCCGGGATACGGTACCTAAATGTGGTCAAGACACTTCGTCTAGACCAACTTTTGACGCAGAACACGTTGCAATAGTCAATTTATCGCTAACGACACGCTTTCCAACACAGAAATCCACTCAAAGTCGAAAATCGAAAATTTTCGCTTAAGACCCGGTACCTTTGTCACCGCAGATCTCCCGAACGACAAAGCCGATCTCGGCGCTTTTGGTCTCAAATGAAAGGTAATATTGTGTTCTTTGACAAGTTAAAACTTGATAAGGATCCACCGTCGCAAACTCGAGTTACGATTTTTTAAAGGGCCGAAAAAAATTTGAAAATTCAAATTTTCTACCGTACTCCCGCGTCGGACCACCTAGGGAGCCCGTTTCGGTTTTGTCCAGATCAGCATCCAAGGGCCTACAACATATCCAAAAATCACCAAAATCGGCCCACTTTTGCGAAAGTTATGGTCTATTGTTTGTTTTTTTACTTAGTAAAAATTCGAATTTTCGAATTTTCGCAAAATTTTTCCACCACCGGAATTTTCTAGTTTCTTGTCCACGCAGCGCGTCGACTCAACCTATCTAACGCAAAAAACCGCTTGGCGATCCGATTTGTGTAGCGCGAGAAAGCTTGGTAAGATGATTCTGTTCAATCCGACGCCCCCTATAGCACTCCTGCTTTTGCAAAGCGGAGTGCCAAAAACGGAGGAACCAGATCCGTTGGAAATGGAAGAGGGTTCCGTTGAAAATGGCCCATCAAGTTCGAAAGACGAAGACGACGCCGCCGATGATGGAATCGTCAATGGCACTGAAGAAACCGAAATGGCAGCCGTCAAAAAGGAGGAGCCAACAGAAGAGGCCAACGCATCTCCCGTTGAGATATCAGAGAAGGCGATAGTGAACGGCGAGCCGCCGAAAACAGATTCCGATCAGAAGGACTCTGGGCTGTTTGCTTTTCCTACGACTGACGGAGGCGAAGGCAAGAAGGAACCTGAACTGATAGCAATCGAAGAAGAAGAGGCGAAGCAGAAGGCAGAGCTCGCCAAGCTTTCTGGGACGAAGAAGAGGGCGAACAGCAGGCGAAGGTCTAGGGAAAGAAACGAGAAGCGAAGCGAGCGAGACGGTTCTTCGCGTCGCCGTGATCGCGACGGCGGCTCCAGCGCCTCGAGGGAGAAGTCGAGCTCCAGCAGGCGCCGCGATCGAGCGTCCGATTCGACAAAGTCTGACGCCAAAGAGAGGTCGCGCAGCCGAAGTCGTCACCGTACCACCGATCGAGATCGGGAGAGGGACCGGGAGTCGTCTTCGAAGCGCGACGGTCGCCGGGGAGAGAGCAAAGACGAAAAGAAAGACGGCCTGAAGAAGGCGGACAGTGCAGCGGCGCTTGCCAATTCGGGGCCGTTGCCGACAACAGCTGCGTCTTTAGCAGTCGACGACAGTGGTCTGGCCGTCAAGAAGGAGCCGTTGTCTTTGGAAGAGCTGCTTGAGAAGAAGCAACAGCAGGCTGCGGAGCAAACGAAGGTTATTGTGCGTTGCTACAATTGGTCTAGCTACACAGACGTATCTGTGCGACAGTTGGTTTCGTTTCTTTTGCAGCCGAAATTCCTGACGAAAGCTGAGCGAGAACAGCTCGCGTTGGAGCGCCGCAAGCAGGCAGTCCAAGGAGACAAGGTCAAGCTTCACGAGGATAAGAAGAAGAGACAAGCGTTCGCCGAGGCCGCTCGTCGCACTTACGGTCCGTGCTTTGGGCGCTTCATTTATCGGCGTGCGATAACATAAACGAGTGATGGAAGCTGACTTCAGAGACGGAGAGGGAGCGGGAGTATCGGGAGCGGAAGGAGCGCGAGCGAGAGAGGGAGCGACGGGACCGACTCGAGGCTGGGGACGAGTTCGAGATCGCCGCCGAAGAGAAGCGTCGGCGCGATCGCGAGACCTCGCGCACCGACAAGGACAAGGAGAAGGAGCTGGACGCCATTCGCGCCAGATACCTCGGTTTGTGACCATTGCTGTCTATGCCACTCTCAGCGTCACTTGTCGAACTTCCGTGAATCCTCCAATGTGCGCCCCCCTCGAATTAGCCCCCCCCCCCTCCCAATCCAAAAGCGCCTCTCCAAGAGATAGGTAGGAGAATAGGCGCCCCCACACTCCAATGAGCACCGACCTTTGGCAAGTTGGTACCTGTATACAAACACTATTGTACATGCTCTGTGCCAATAGCCAACTAAGATAGGGTTGTGGGCACCAGCACAAAGGCAAATTGTAGGTATTTTGGCGAGAGCATAACAGTTTGAGACTAAGGGCTATGCAAATCTATAGAGAATTGTGACAAAAACTCTCCGTTTTGGGTAAATTTTGCACCTCCCAAGGGGTCAAATTGACGAACGCCTCCCCCTCTAATAAGCGCCCCCTCTAGAGGTGCGTTGAATTTGAAAACAAGCGCCCAGGGTACTTCTGGAGGATTTACTGTACGCCAACGTTTCCCCTTCAGGCGGTCAACGCGAGAAGCGTCGTCGCGGCCGCCGCCTTCACGAGCGGAAGTTCATTTTCGACTGGGACACGTCGGAGGACACGTCTCAGGACTACGACAAACTCTACAAGGAGCGCCACGAGGTCCAGTTCTACGGGCGGGGCAGTCTGGCCGGCATCGACGTCAAGTCGCAGAAGAAGCAGAAGGGCGAGTTCTACCATAGGGTCCTCGAGGACAGGCGCACCAACGCCGAGAAGGAGCAGGAGAAGTGGGTGGACGAACGCGAACCAATAGTTTTGCTCTTGGTCCGTGATAGACCGAATGCGCCCCTTCTCCTTCAGGACGCGCGTGAAGCAGCTGAAGCGTCGCGAGGACAAGCAGCGCTGGGACGACCGCCACTGGACGCAGAAGAAGCTGGACGAGATGACGGAGCGCGACTGGCGCATCTTCAAGGAGGACTACAGCATCAGCATCAAGGGCGGCAAGATTCCCAACCCCGTGCGCTCGTGGGACGAGGGCGGACTCCCCGTCGAGATACTCGACGTCATCAGCAAGATCGGCTACAAGGTCGTGTACTTCCAGTTTTGTTGGCGCAAATTCCTTGAAGAGTTTACAATCACCCGTTTTCCTTCTTCAGGAGCCGTCTCCCATCCAGCGTCAGGCGATTCCGATCGGCCTGCAGAATCGCGACGTGATCGGGGTGGCGGAGACGGGCTCGGGGAAGACGGCCGCCTTCCTGATTCCCCTGCTGGTGTGGATCACGCAGCTGCCGAAGATGGAGCGCGAGGACGACTACGACCAGGGCCCCTACGCCATCATCATGGCGCCCACCAGAGAATTGGCGCAGCAGATAGAGGAGGAGACGGTGAAGTTCGGCGGCCCCCTGGGTATACGCGTCGTCTCCGTCATCGGCGGCCTCTCGCGCGAGGACCAGGGTTTCAAACTGCGCATGGGATGCGAGGTAAGGTGTAGGGCGCACTGCGCAGTCCCAACCTATGTCTTGTCGTCATCGTCGTCGTCGTCGTCGTCCAGCCTACCACAAGTGACTCCATCCTTTCGCTTCCTCGTTCCGTTCCTCTTCCCTCAGTCCTTTGGTTACCACCACTGTAGATCGTGATCGCGACCCCTGGCCGTCTTCTGGACGTGCTGGAGAACCGCTACCTGGTGCTGTCGCAGTGCACCTACGTGATCCTGGATGAGGCCGACCGCATGCTCGACATGGGCTTCGAGCCGGAGGTCCAGAAGGTGCTCGGACACCTCCCCGTCACCAACCTCAAACCAGACACCGACGACGCCGAGGACGACGAGAAGCTCATGCAGAACTTCTTCTCCAAGAAGAAGTACCGACAGGTATCGGCGCGAGCTAGGAGTTTTGGGCCAGAAGCGCGTTGAGGCGCTGTTAGTAGCGCCGATTTCGCAGGTATTCTGAAGCGGGTGCTGTTAGCGAGCGTGGGGGATTGTTCGAGTTACTGGTGGCAGCGAACGGCAGTCGATATTTGATCGCAGTTTACGCGTCTTGCTCTGAAGAATATCTTCTCTGCGTTGCGCCTTGTATGCGATGAACCACAAGTAGCAATAGGTAAATTCTCTCTTCACTTAGGGAGGGGACAAGGACGGGCGGCGCTCGTCTCGTAGGTACCTAGCTCTCTGTTGGTTAATGCCAAAATGGTACTACTTCCCTTCCTAACCTTCTTCTATCTCCGTTCTCAGACGGTGATGTTCACGGCGACGATGGGGCCGGCGGTGGAGCGTCTGGCGCGCGCCTACCTCCGTCGTCCTGCCGTGGTCTACATCGGCGCCGTGGGTAAGCCGACGGAGAGGACGGAGCAGATCGTCTTTATGGTCAGCGAGAACGGCAAGCGCAAGAAGCTGGTGGAGATCCTGGAGAAGGGCATCGACCCACCCATCATCATCTTCGTCAACCAGAAGAGGGGCGCCGACATGCTGGCCAAGGGAATGGAGAAGCTGGGGGTTGGCGCCTTTGGACTTGGGCGATTCTTGTTGTTTGACAGCTACGCATTGGAGGAAGCCGCGCGAGTTGACTCATACTTGCATGCATACGATAGACATCCCAGCCAGTCCATCGTATTCATTCAAGTAGGGATCAAGGATTTGTCCATTGAGGAGTGTTCCATGGGGTAATTTTCCCAATAGCGCTACAGGGAATTGGCTCGTGTGAAAATGTTGTGGCTCTGCGGATGCAAAGTTGTCCGTTTTGAAGTGCCGCGGCAAAAGTTTCGCCATTAGTGTGCCCCGGAGGCATATATTGCACTTTTGGACCTCCACTAAATTTCAAACTAGAAGCGCCAACCCGTTGTAGATGTACGTACCCGTCGATGCGCTTTTCTCATGGCGGTCTTCTCTGCCCTTTGCAGTTCAACCCAGTGGCTCTGCACGGCGGCAAGGGTCAGGAGGCGCGCGAGTGGGCGCTGGCCAGTCTGAAGGACGGCAGCAAGGACATTCTGGTGGCCACCGACGTCGCCGGCAGAGGCATCGACATCAAGGACGTCTCTTTGGTTCTCAACTACGACATGGCCAAGAGCATCGAGGACTACACGCATCGCATTGGGCGGACGGGAAGGGCGGGGAAGACTGGGAAGGCGGTCACCTTCCTGACGCCCGACGACACGGCCGTCTACTACGACCTGAGGCAGTGCCTGCTCGAGAGCCCCGTCAGCGTCTGCCCGCCGGAGCTCTCCAACCACCCATCGGCCCAGCAGAAGCCGGGCACCATCGTCCAGAAGCGCCGGCAGGACGACATCCTCTTTCGCAACTGAACTACTACTGTTTGTTGTTACTACTGGCGTGCGTATGACGTGTGTAGGTTTGACAAAGTGTTTTGTCAAGTGGACGAAGTATACTTTGAACAGATGTCGCATCGCTATTGGAAGTAAACGATCTCTATTGAGTGGTTCTTGCCTTGATCACGATTGAACGATTCTACGATTACTTGAAACCTTGAGCGCTGTCACAGTTTGTGCCATCTTCGTGCCTGTCACGCTAGAGTGCGCACGAGTGTACCCTTTTCTGCTCTCATGGATCAGTCGAACGACTGGCCTCCTTCCAACGCCTTTCGACACAGCATCATCGAGCGCATGTGAGCGGTGACTCTCAGTCTGTTGACTGCAGTTACCGTATACCCAATCTTGGGCGCAGGAAGAGCGAGCTGAACAAGTGTCGGGGCCAGAGCGGCTTCCCCATCCAGGGCAACGCGACGCAGATCGAGGAGCACATCTTCAGTCGGTCGGGCAGCCGCGAGGACTACATGAAGAGCATCGCTCGCGTGACGCAGATGGCCGGCCGCGTCCTGCCCTCGCCCCACCACAGCGGCGCAGCCAGTCCCGTCGGCTTTCCCCAACAACAGCCTCAGCAGCAGCAGCAAGGGGGCGTCTACGTGCAGCAGCAGCCGCCGCAGCAACAGCAGCAGCCAGTGGTCCCTTTCGGACCCAACACGGGCGGCTACCCGGTCCAGCCGGCCAACATGGTACACCCTTCTCAGCAGCAGCCAATGGGCGCCGCCGTCCAGCAGCAACCCGTTAGTACTACCGTTTTCTGCGTTCGTTTAGGTTAGGGTAGATGGAAATGTGTTCTCATCTTAGGGTTACGGAGGGCCAGCGCAGGGTGGTCAACCGCCGATGCGAGGGGACCCGTTCGGTCCGAGACCGCCCACCTATCAACAGCAGCAGCAACTGCCGCCCATTCCGGAGCCGACGTCGGAGCTGCTTCGCAGACGTGCTGCCTTTGGTTTCGGCTTCCTTCGCATGCCTGTGTGTAACTATCGAATGAATTGCAGTCGTGTTCGTCTGTTCAGTAATGAACCAGTTGCCTCCCGTCGAGCAGCAGCGCCTGGGGCAGCTGTCGGCGCAGCAGCAGGCGAGCGAGCTGAAGCAGTTCTACTACAACCACATGGCCAGAAGGCGACAGCAGCAGGCGGCGCAACAGGCAGTTGGCTGGCGCTTTCACGCACTTCGATACATATATCCGCGTCCAAATCCATCCTCTGTCCCAGGGAATGATGTACGGGCCGAGAATGGGCGTCCCCATGGCGCAGCAGCAGCAAGTGGCGCCCATGCAGGCGCAGCAGCAGGGCCCGCCCAACTATGGTCAGCAGGCAGCCATAATGCCTCCCGGCGCAGTGGCGCGGCCACCCGGACCCCCTGGACCCTTCTACCCGGCCAACCAAGCTCAAGGGTATTGTAAGCGGCACTTCTTACGACTAGACTGGCAACTTGTACCATTGACTTTTCCATACACTAGCTGCAAATTGCAGGGGGTACATCGTTCCCTCTCCCGGACAGCCTGGCCAAATGGGATCGGCGGCTGCGCCGGGCGTTCGTCAGCCACAATCGGCCGTCTCGTCGGCGCCTCAGCCGACCCAGCCCGCCTCGAGGGGACCGCGCAGCGTGCACACGCCGCAGCCGGCCCAGGGATTCGGCCACGCCCCTTCGCCCGCCTCCACCGGTGCAGTGCCTACGGATGACATTTGTGCGGTTCCCTTTGGTGATTGGTTGAGAGAACACTTACTTTCCCTTCAGAGCAGCCGACGCAGAGTCCGGCGCAGCCTCCGTCGGCCGACAGTGGCGGCGGCAGCGGTGCGGGCACTTCCGGTAGCGGCGGCGGCTCGGCAGAGGACTCGAACTTCGTGGCGAAGCTGACGGAGCTGCAGCAGCGCTACCTGGAGCCTCTGAGGGCCAGCATCAGCGAGGTCAGGGCCAGGGGCGAGAGCGACAACCGACTGGAGGGCGTCCTCAAGGTGCTCGACGGCAGGATGTAAGCGCTGCTGGAAGTATGACCTATGTATGTACATGGCGCAGTCATGAGATTGGAAACGCGTCGCTCTCTCTCTCTCCTTGTTCAGTCCTCCCAACGTGTCGAAGATCCAGTTCCTGACCAAGTGCGAGAACTACCTCCGTCGGCAGTTTGGCGACGGCCAGAGACTCTTCCTGGACTCCCTGGCGGAGGCTCTGCGCCGCGCTTCCGCCGCCGACGACGACGACGACGCAGCGGAAGACGTCCTGCAGATGCCCTCTCTGGAAAGCGTCTGGAGCAACGTCGCCGACCAGGACATTCGGTGGGCCTTTGGAAGCAAACGTTGTTGTCTCCGCTAGCGGGTCTACAGTACATACAATATACCCTAGACTTTCGAATTAGCCTCCGATTGGCGGGAAGGAGGCGGGCGTTATTCGAGTGGGGGGAGGGAGGCTGTTCTTGTGCACTGAGTTTCCTGGACATACCGTAGTACTGAAGGGGCGTTTAGTACGTCTAGTAGGTACCTTCTAGCGAACCCCCTACCGACGAGTGCGTAAGGTTTGGGGCACTACTGGAGGTGGGGGGAGGGGACTTATTGGAGTGTGTATTTACAGTACCTATTCAAATCGCTCAGGGTTCCCGCCGAGTTTGTGATCACGGATGAGGAGCTGGAGAAGCACCGCGAGTCGAAGCGCCGACGGAAGCGACAGGCCATTTCGCGAGGGGCCTTTGGAAGGCTAGCTAAAAGTACCGGAGACGAGCAACTGGACTGCTGGCCACCGGGACTGGCGACGGAAGCGCAACGACTGGGCGCTCGCTTCAAAATCCAGCCGGAATTGGATTCCGCCAAGGAGGGGGCGACCGGTGGCGACCAGCTGGTGATTCGGTGTTCCTTGGGTGGGTTCTGCTTCCTCTCCGGTGGAGGAGTCGTCGCTCCTTCGTTCTGCCTTCACTCGACTTGACTGAGTGGTGGTGACAGACTATCTGTCTCCCTGTTGGCTGGGGTTGTTTGCTCGCTAACTTCTATATTGTCATGTCCTGTGGGGTGGAGACAGGAAGCGATGTACATGTATGGCCCACTCTGCCCGAGTAAACTACTGTGCGTGCACTAATTGCGAACTCGGTCGCCTCACCTGCTGCAGCCGATATTCGCGCGTGCTCGCCTAGCTCGATCTTTCTGTTCTTGCAGTCGACCAGAGTCTTCCGGTCACAGTTCCCCTTCTGGTGGCCATTCCTGCCGACTACTCGAGCAACAGTCGCGTCAGCTGGGTCAGAGACGAGTCGTCAGCCAATGGCGACCTCGACGACAGAGGAACTTTCGCCGACGGCGAAACGTCCCAATTCGACCAGGTGCTCCAGGAGAGAATGAGTCGCCAGCTGAGACGCTTCTCCTGCGCCTCCGCCACGCTGCCGGCGCTACTGGACGCCTGGGTACTGGCGTATTGGTCTGTTGATAAGCATTGTTAGTTGACTACAGTAATCGCTTCAGGAAGTCTGCGTCAAACAGGCGGCTCTGCTACTGAACCCTTGAGCACGTTGCGTTTTGCACCCATCAGCAACAAGGTGGCATGAGTGATCACGACATCAGCCGACGGTTTGACTTCGCTCTGCGTGGCGCGCTTGTACATCCAGCACCGACAAAATATGTACTTACAGCACACATTATGAGTCTTTATCGATCAATTGAGCAATATGGCATCTCTTATTCGGTGTGTGGGAGGAACACGCACATACTGTGCAGAATAAGCCGACCGAGAACAAACCTCACCCGTTCTGACTAACGCAACGCAAACATAACCCAACGAACTCTAGCACTGACCAACTTATTCCAAAATGGGTTGCGGAAACGACGGCCGCGCGCTCCGATTGGCCTTTCTCTCCCAGTAGGCCATTTTGTAGGCGTCTGTGGGGCGCGCGTCGGGCCCGAAGCAGCTCTCGAACTGCGCCCGCCCGACGTCGCGTACGTCGCGCAGCGGTGTCGGCATTGGAATGGGCATGGGCGACTGCTGCACGGACGCCGCTCCACGACGAGGCTCGTTGCGAAGGCGCTCGCCTTCGGCTCTAGTGTTCCACGCAACGGCAGCTTCGGATCGCTTAGGAGGAGGCGGCGAAGGGATCGCGAAGCGCTGGGATTGGGAAGCTTCTTGTTCGTCGCTGGAAGACGAACCCCGATCGGCATCGGCGTCAGTGTTTGTAATCGAAGTCGGGACCTCTGGCGAATTCCTCGAGAGGCTGCCTTCTGTGCGGTCCGGCGACCTGCCACTGGGACTGAGCGAACGACAAGGCGCGCCCTCCTCGACCAACTTAGAAACGACGTTGCGGTTGAAGTCACTGGCGTCGTCATCATTGTCGTCGTGGTTGTTGTTCACTTCCTTTTCCGGCTGCGAGCCGACGGTTGGATTTTCGAAGTCCGACTCTACCAAAGCCGCGGTTGTGCCCGTGTCTGCGGCTCGGTCCGTTGACGAGGACGAATTGCGGGAATCGACGGCCGACTCTGAGACGTTGAAGTTCTCACCGTCTGCGCCTGCAATTCAATACGTGACATACACAGTATCACAACAGCTTACGTATACCATCAAAATCTTTGTTTCGACTTCCACATTTCAGACGACAAGCGTTAGCTGAGCTTCGGTCGCTACATCTAGACTCAGTCAGCTACGCAGTGCCAGCGAGACCATCATTAGTAGACGACTGGCACTTGTCATTCTCTGGCGGTGTGGTGTCGTCCATCAGCAGCACGACAGCAGCCAACAAGCAGAGAACTCTGAGAAGCAGAGACGAGCTAACCGTCCAGCTCCTTGTTGTCGCTGACAGCTGCTGGGTGCTTCTCCGAAGGTGATTGGCCGACTGACCAGCCGGTTTCGTCGCCGGATCTTGCGTCCCAAGTGTCGGCTGCTATTGAGGGCGCCTCTTTGGCAGGTGCTATCTCTCCCCTTCGCACCTCGGTCTTCTGCAACGGTCTCTACAGTACCGTTCGTCAATGCATTTCAACGCTCCTGGTGGGAGGTTTGCGTTTGCGTACCTCGGTTCCACTTCCGTTCAATCGGTTGTCGCCGGCGTCGTCAGTAAGGTCAGCCCTTGGCTTGGTTTTGAAACACGATAAAATGCAACTGCACTTTTGTCCCATCGCCCTCTTGTCACTTGCTATGTAAACTTCAGTCGACTTGTTTTGATTCTCTACAAATTCAAAAGTTTGTCTTCTGGCGGTCCTCGTCGCGAAAACTCCGACGTCTTGCACGTTTTGAACTTCTTCCGGCGACAGTAACGACCGGCTGCGTGTTTCAACAATCTCTATAGAACGAGAGGAAGCTGCCACGATAATGGCGCACTACGCACTCCAGTATACGTAACATCGTATCGTCCCGAGTACATTTACAGGCGTTGTTTCACAACTGCCATCCTTCCTGGTTTCTGCGTCGCGCCTTATTTCGAGGCGGAGATGGTAGGTGCTCGAGAATCAGCGGCGGCTGCGCCGACCGAACGAGAACTTCGCTGACTGTTCTCTGTTGTGGGTAGGGCAAAGCAAAGAAAGGGTAGTGGGATCGTATTATTGTACGGCGGCGGCCGCACGTCGTATAACGTAGGAAACCAGAGGAGATAAGTGACTAAGTGGCGCGCGCCCTTCGCGATTGTCGTCGCGCTGTAGGCTGCTCCTGCAGGCGGAAAGAGAAGCGTTTTCATCGAATCGGGCGGTGGCCGAATTCACGCAGAAGCCGAGGGGAAATCGGAGATGCCAGGCGCGCCACCACCGCCGCCGCCTCCCCCTCCGCCGCCGAACTTGACGCCGGCTTCGACCTCGAAGGCCAAATCACCAAACAAAGCTGCTGGTTCGGCCGATCGAGGGCAGCTTCTGAGCGCTATCCAAAAAGGAACACCGTTGAGACCAGTGGTGACAAATGACAGAAGCGGCCCGCAGATCGGCGGCAGAGTCGTCGGTGAGCATCATAGGATTACCCAGACTCGCGACTGCTTCGATGAGTCGACTGCTTCGATGACCTCAAGCAAGAGTCGAATTACCAACGGAATTCAGGCGCTTCCGGACCGTCGTCGTCCGGTGGAGGTTCCGGTCCGTCGGCGGCTGCGTCGACGAATCACACCCCGAACGGCGGCGGCCCTTCTGCCTCCAGCAGCGGCGGAGGTGGCAATCCACTCTTCCCCAATGGGATCGTACTGAGACCGTCGCAGATGAAAGACCAAGCAAAGCGACAGAAGACGACGACCGCTGGCGGCGGCAGCGGCTCCGCTGGCCCGGCTTTTGGTGCCTCCGCATTGCGCCCGACTCTTCCTGCTCAGCAGAATGGTAGGTGGATTGGTAGGACTACTCTAGACAGAGCTACTAGCGGTTTGTAACGCCGTACAACGTACTACGCTTCAGGCCTTTCAGGGCCGAGGTTCGGCGCTCCGGCACAGCCTTCCGGGCCGAGATTTGGAGCTCCGCAACCGCCGTCGTCGGCCAAGCCGAGGTCACCGGCGCCGCCCACTGGCGCTCGTGCTATGCCTTCGTCGACACGGCCGCCGGCACTGCCGCGCAAGGAAACCGCGACTTCAGCGGCACCCAAGGCTCCAGTCGCTTCCAGGGGGAATAGCGGTAGTCCCGAGCCGCCGCGGATCAATATCGGTGATCTGAGCCGAAAGTTCGGCGAACCGACTGGCGCCGCGGCGACGGGAAGAGGGGGCAAGGTGAAGCCGCCGCTGCCGGCGCAGCCGCCTCAGGGCTCCGGCCACGTGGGTGCGGGCGCGAGCCGCCCACAGAAGTACAATACGATGAAGGCTACTAGAAACCATCCGTTGCCACAGCCACCCGTTCAACCGCGGGAGGCCGAGGTTGGTGTTGCTTCCCGCCTTTCTATCTGGAAATTCGCTAACTTGCTGTCGCGTTGTGCAGGATTTGCCGCCGCCGCCTCCGCCCATCGGCAATCGGCCTCGCCAACCGCCGCCGCCGCCTCCGCCCTTGAGAGCGGATCCCCCGTCGGCTTCCCGCAACGCTGCGACGATGAAGCGAGACAACTCGATGGGTGAGTGCTTGTGATTGGTTCGAGTTAAGCTGACATACTGTACATTCTAGCTAGATGGATTCCTGCTGCAGACGAGAGCAGGGTCAATTTGCGCCCTAAGCAGTCGGGAGCGGCGACCAACGGCGATGCCCAGCCGCCGCCTCCACCTCAGAGAGTGACGTCGGCCGCCGTCCACTGGCTGGACCGCTTCCAGTTTGGCCCAGCGCGCGACCTGCCGCGCCCGCCAGCCTTCACCAACTGCGAGAAGACATACAACGCCTCCACGATGGCGACGGCGACGACGAACAAGCGCAACGCCGCACCCCCGGTGCCCAATTCGTGAACTAACGTCGCCAGTGAATGCGCACCGCACTTGCTCGCGCCTCTGCTTCCTCGAGATACTGTACCTTTAGTTGGGAACGGTATTTGGCGGCGACTAAGTAGAAGTACTCAGCCGAATGCTGTTCCCGAAACTGCAAAACACGTCCGGCGGCCTAGGACGCCTGTTGGAGGGTCGTCTGTGATTTTCGGTGCTCATCTGTGACCGCGTGCGCGCGACAAGCTGTGTATCGTAGCCGTGCGCGAGTTGACCGTCTGACGTCCGTCTGTGGCTGTAAATGGTGGAACAGCCGTGCAGAGAGCTGTCGATTCTACTGTGCTTGCGCCTTTCGCTAGCTACTCATGGTTGCGCTTGTTCTTTGTGCATCTTTTCGGCACCGAGCTCTTATATGCGCATCGCGCCCGAGCCTGAAGTTGCGTTGAGTTCGTGTGGGAGGCGTCGCGCCATCGCGCGGTGCGGTTTTCGCCCTTGCCTTTTGCGCCAATCGAACTATCTTCGGCTTCGTAGCTACCATGTGTCCAGTTTTGTATGGCGGTCGCGCTGTACGTACAACACATGTATGAATTGTCCCGGAAGTTTGAGTAGGTAGACGCAGCGCTTTTGCTTCGCAAGTTGTGATTTCTGACAGAGTTCTCAATACAATCACTGGCATCTTGACGGGGCACAGACCAGACCAGATTCAGATATATATGTTCGTCCGTAGCTTGATCAAGTGTGCGCTCTTGGCTCGCGAGCAGCGCCTTTCCCGCAATGTACCAAGGTGCTATTCATCGTCCGCTTCTTCTGCGTGTTCTGCGAAAGATGGCGCAGTCAGCGAGAATCGGTAGAGCAGGTAGGGGGTGTCGTGAAGCTGCTGCTCGCGGTGGACGTGGTAGAGAAGGCCGCCCAACACCAGGCGTCGGCCGTACTTCAGCGCCGCCGCCCTATCGCTGCTAATGCCCTCCTCCAGCAGCCAGTCGACCAGGCCGCTTCCGGGGAACGGCGAAGACGCGCTGGCGCTTCCTCCTCGCGTCGGCGCTATCCACCTGAGGAGTGCTGTTTTGTATAACCTACTGGCAAAACAAAGTAGTCGAAGTGCATGCCTTGGCCTCCTTCTGTGCGACTCGAGCGCACTACCGCATCGCTCCAAATGGTGCTGTTTGAACTGGCGGCACGCGCGAATGGTGGGCGAGTCGAGCTCGTCCACAGTAGGAAGCACCAAATGGGTGCTGCCATAAAAGCGTCTGCGGAGGTGCAGAGTCAGAGCAGCCCAAAGTCGTTCAATCGGCAAGGAGGCGCCAAACAGTAGCCACACGAGGACACCCTGACGATTGGTACATAACTGTTGTGATGTCGGTATTGTATGTATTCCGTGAACGTTTATACATACTGTAATTACGGTAACGAGGTACATATTATATGCAGTTCATCGCTTCATAAAAGATCATATACAGTACCTGCCCATTCGTCATGACGGCTTCTAAAACTTCCAGTTGTTCGAAGACGGTGGAACGGAGTTCTTCACGCTTGGCCAACAATTGGATCAGCAGAACCAAGCAGCGCTGCATGCAAAACGGCAATTCTGTAGGAATGGAATACGATTGATCTATTTCGTCAAGTAAAGGAGGCCCTACCAAAACCATAACGACGCAGCCGATGGCAAGCAGGCTGATGTAGCTGCTGAATCCCTCGACGCTTGTAGTTTCGGGTTGACTGTATCCAGTTTTGTAAAGGTCCTTGTCGTCGTCGCTGTCGTCGGCTCGCTCCAACGACGGGCCGTCGTCTTGCGGTGGATCCGTTGGGACTAGCTCTTCCATTTCGCAACTCTGAGATTCGCTCTCGAGAAGTGGAGCGTTGCTACTCGTTGGGGCGGCGCCAATTTCGCGTTGGAGTCTGCGAAGTTGCTCCTGCCGAATGAGACAGTAGGTTGTCATAATGGCGGCGCCGGCGAGAATGATGACTTCGATCCACTTCTGAAAGAATCGGGCTTGGGAGGAAGGCTGCGTAGCAGGTAGAGTCTGTGCTGTGTTGCTCGCATTGCGAATAGGTGACAGACCTCGATAGCCGTGCTAGCCTCGGCAGCGAACAGCAGCGCTCGCAAGGTGAGTGCTGAGGTCGACGACCTACGATACGAAGCTACTGCATATCCTTCGTTGTTAGACATTATCCATCCGTCCTTACACTTACAGGACGGCAGTTAGTCGCAGTGGTCTATCCGCCTGGCCGGACGTCGACATTTGTCGTCGCGATGAACGCTCTCTCGCCCCTTGGACGGCCATGGAGAGAACAGCGTACCATATCCAGAGCAACCATTGAAGTGCCGACGGCACCACTGCCAGAACACCCAACCAGTTTGACACATAACGATTGCCTCCTCCCGTTGGAGCCGTCGCAAATTTTGTCGCAATCAGCTGGCTTGCTCCAAGCGCAGTCTGTGGTACAGAGCGAAGACTGTTTGTAAGGGACTTGTAATCTAACATAGTGGGACGTACGACGATGATCAGGAATGTCCTCTGGAACTGGCTCACAGCACGACTGAGATTCGCCTTGGAAGATCGGCAAACGACGGTGACCAACTGTGTATATGTACGTACATACAGGGTGTCTCACGGTGGGTGTTTCAACTTTGATGAGCTCTCGTGCGTCGCTGCGTTGACCGATTTTGCTGAAATTTTGCACATACGTACTACCATGTGTAGCTTAGACACTTGCAAAATGTCAGCGCCCCTCACTGATTCACGCGTGAATCCGGCCCCAAAACGTATGACATGACAATTTCTTTTGGCTCGTCGGCTCGTGGCAGCTACAAAGTCGGCTTGGTTGCAACTAACATGGCGCGACTTGTACCACTACAAAGAAGACAAGTTGGGCTTTTGAACGGTCTTGGAACGAACGTCGTAGCTTGTAGCACGCTCTCGAACAACCGAATCAACGCTAGTCTTCAAACCCAGAATCAGGGCCCACCAGCTGCTCTTGCTGCTGCAGGGCCTCCTCCACGAGCGCCAGCGTCTTTGACGAATTATTCGGTTTGGGGCCGGATTCACGCGTGAATCGGTGTAGGGAGCTGATATTTTGCACGTATCTAAGTTACACTTGGTAGTACTTATGTACAATATTTCAGCAAAATCGGTCAACGCATCGGCGCGCGGGTGCACAGCAAAGTTGAAACACCCACCGTGGGACACCCTGTATGTACAAACCCAGTGTGTGTTAGGTATACCTATCATATAGGACCCACAATTGAAACAGTCGGCTTACCCCAAGAACACTTGAAACAGCGGATACAGTGGCGACACTAACGGCAAGCAGAGCGGCGAATGCCTCCTCCGAAAGGTGCTGAGCGGAGATCATCTGTATCGTGAGGAAGATCCACGGCACCGCGAGGAACGTTGAAATGATCACTCCTTCCGTGATCTGCAATTTGCATGCTGGCATCGGAGTCCTACTCATTGCGGAAGACCTACAGTATGCATGCCTGGGCGACCGCGACGCCGGCGTAGGCGGCGTAGACGAAGACGGTCGGGGCAGCCGGCAGGCAGCCGTAGATGAAGCCGAGCGCCGCCAACGACTCAGTCTCGCCGGTGGCGGCGCCCACGTCGATGGCCATGGCCAGCTCTCGAATGAGTAGCGGCAGCAACAGACCCTTGGCCAGCACCAGCATCAGAGGGGTGATCTGGTGGTGCTCCTTGGCGGGCGCCGTTCTAGACGCCGGCCCGAACGAGGTGCCCAACGTGAAGAGAGCCACCGTGATGAAGGCGGCCGCGAAGCCGTTCACCGTCTCCGTCACCAGAGTCGGGATGGCGACATAGCGTTGCGCGAGGTTTCCTGCAGTTCGTTATGTTGTGTAGTGAAAAGGTAACTTGGTAACGTGTACATATGTGGTTCATTGTCCCACCCAGCAAGCCAACGACAGAAGCCGAGACTAGTGGGTTCTTGGCCAAGCCCCAAACGACCGAGGCGGTCATTGCCATGGGGTCGAGAACCGTGTCCTTCTTCGTCGTCTGCTTCTGGATCTCTATCAGGATAAATGCGATGGGATTCAGCGCCACCAACGACATGGGAATCACCAGGTAGAGATAGTTGGCGTACTCGGGATGGCTGTGCCGATAGAGTGACGACACTGCAATGGTACGGCGATCGCTGGTCGCTTCTCAGTGAATGTACGATACTATGACTGTGCGCATCTTGTCACCAACCGATGGGATAGCCGAGCGAGAGGTCGTTGCTCTGCGTCACGAAGAGGCCGTAGAGGGCGGCCTTGGCCAGGTCGTTGGCCGAGAGCGCCAGCGTGACGAAGGCGGCGCCGGCGAAGACGACACACTTGGCGGCGAACAGGCAGCCGAGGAAGGCGACGTTGACGGTGTCGAGCCGAAGCTCCAGCAGGCACTTCACGAGCATGGCCGGCGTCAGGAAGTAGAGCAGCAGAAGGCGCAGGCCGCTCTGCTCAGCGTGACCGAGCACACCCAGCCGACTGGCCACGTAGCCGCTGAGCACGGCGCAGAAGCAGAAGAACAGCACCGGGTACAGCGAGTGGTCCGTCGGCAGGGCGGACGCGCCCACCGCCGCCGTTGGCGACGAGCCGTTCTCCATTCTTGTTTGGGCGGCCGTCGAAACGAAGCGCCCTTACTCGAGCCCACTTCGTCAAAAGGAGAGAGCGCGTATACGAAGACGACGAGGCTTCCTATAGCGTAGCATGATAAAAGCTAAGAGCCAGCGGCGGCCGCTCTAGCTACAAGCGACGCACTGGCAAGGGGGAAGGGAGGCCAGCCGCTATGCCTCTGGCACTTCCTTCGTCTTCCATCCGTCGGCCACACATGTGCCCTGCCTAACCGCCATCCAGCCAGGAGCTGATGCGACCCTCCAATTTCGCTTTCATCAATTAACGCTTGTGAACGGTCCTGACCCCCAGTATGTAGGTGTACAGAGATAGAACTAACGATTATTGCAGAACAGTACGTTCCAATAGACAGTTAACGCCAAATGCAAGCGTGACCATAACCACGACAGGTCAAGGAACGTAACCACCTATGCCGAACGTACATATTTGTTCTTTCGGTGCTTCGTCAAACCGTATCTCTGGGTGAAGCGAAGAATGTCGTTGTGGCTTCGCTTGTGCTAATACTCCCACATTGCCACTACGCCCAATGCTGTCACTTTCATAAAGCCACTCTCTTTTCTCATCTCTGGCGACACAACACAAAATGGAATCGGAAACTGGAAGATTGGCGCGTGTACCTAAGCGAGGACTATCGCCTACCGTGTACCTGTGTCTAGCGAACCATTCGGATAGCCTACCTACCTATAGGGCGGTCTCTAGCAGCCTTCAAGGTCGACCAGAGTCGGCGAGGAGAGAGAGCGAAACTGGCGTGTAACAACAGAACGGAACCACGATCATATTCGGAGCTCGATTTCGCGCAATCAACGAAAGAGAGAGAGAGCGCAACAAAGAAAGGGGGGGGGGACCAACAAGAGTGGTGCGTCTGCGCGCGCGCTAGTACATGCCGCCCATGCCTCCCATCCCGCCCATTCCGCCGCCGCCGCCGCCCATGGGCGGCTCCTCTTTCGGAATCTCCGTCACCACGCACTCGGCCGTCGACAGCAGAGAAGCCACTCCCGCAGCGTCCTGCAGCGCCGTCCGAATCACCTGCCAATGGAACGACGACAGAGTTTGAAGGGATACAGAGTAGACACCATAGGTGAAACTGAAGGAGGTACCCCCCCCCCCCCCCGGCCCGGCAATGGGCCCCAGGGAAGTATTAACGGGTACAGCTCTTTCAACACCCTCTCAGGCGTCAACAAATCGCGAAAACTTGAAAAACCGTAAATAGTGCTTCCATTTTCTGTAACTTTTGGTTTTACTTTGTGCGACTTTCGTCTACCTGCGGCGTTATAGTCATTACCTTTTGTACAAAGATCAAACGCCATTACGGTACCTTGGTGGGGTCGATGATGCCTCTGTCCATGAGGTCTCCGAACTCGTTCAGGAGGGCGTCGTAGCCGAAGTTGGCGTTGCTCTTGCCCTCCAGCAGCACCTTCTCCACGATGGCCGAAGGCTCCTGGCCCGCGTTGCGCGCGATCGTCTCGCAGGGCTGCCGAAGCGCCTTGCGCACGATCCAGATGCCTGGTGGAAGGTTGGGACGATTGGGAAAGGAAACGAGCCGCTTAGACGAAGGTCTACAGTACTTTCGATCAAGGTGACCGCTGGAAACCGTTTCAGTTTCGGTAAAATCTTGACGCTAGCTCAGTTTCAGTTTCAGCAACTGAAACTGAGTTTCAGCAAATGAAACTGACTTTCAGCTTTTGGAGTTCTAGACTGTCACAACGAACTGTTTCAACCCACGCACGGGTGTTGATATCTTTCGGATTCGCGCGAGTCGAAAAGTAAATGGAGAGAATTTCGCGTGGACTGCGCGCGTCACCCGAAGCTACCCACCGGTCTTCTGGTCGTCGTTCTCTGGCTTGACGGCCTCGATGGCCGAGAGGCAGCGCAGAAGGGCCACGCCGCCGCCGGGCACGATTCCTTCCTCCACGGCGGCTCTGGTGGCGTTGAGGGCGTCGTTGACGCGGTCCTTCTTCTCGTTGACCTCCACCTCACTGGAGCCTCCCACCTACAGTATACAAACGATGAAGAAGCGCGCCAACTTCATCTGGAAGATCCAAGTTGGAAGCGGGCGACCTTGAGTACGGCGACGCCGTTGCTGAGCTTGCCCAGGCGCTCGTTCATCTTCTCCTTCTCGTACTCGGAGGTGGAGAGCTCGATCTCGTCCTTGATTTGGTCGATCCGCTTATGCACATCCTCCTTCTTGCCCTTGCCCTGGAAAGAGGATTATGGGTGACGTTGAGTAGACTCAGCGCACGCAAAATGCGCCAATATTCAAAGCTAACAGTCTGTCAGAGGAAAAACCACCAAAGGTGCGATTGGTAGGGGGGGGGGGGGGGCTTTTTTGGGGCGCGGGGTACCAACAACAATAATCGCGTTCTTGGAGCTCTCCAAAACAATCAGGAATCCCAAAAAATTCCCAAAAAACTCTAGTTTCCAAAAAACTTCTGAAGCTTAGTCTCAAGACGACCCAAGCACGTCCAAAAATAGCGCCGCAGGCAAAACTGTAACTAATACACCCCCCCCCCCCCCACACCTATGCAACCAACAATATTTGACGTGTTCTCTCTCACTCACCCTGAGCAGCAGGCAGTCGTCCTTGGTTACGGAGACCTCTTCGACCTCACCGAAGTCGCTGATCTGGATGTCCTCCAGCTTGACCAGGTTCGCCTCGTCTCCGAACACCTGCGAAGAATGGGACAGGTGCGCAAACAGCCTTCGGGTTATCTACAGAAGTTTACAGCACTTCCAACCAACCGTGCTGCCCGTCGAGACGGCCATGTCGCGCAGCGTGTTCTTCCGGTTGTCGCCGAAGCCGGGCGCCTTCACAGCCACCACTTGAAGGCCCACCTTGAGCCTAAAAGAAGCATGGGCGTACCGTAACACCTCCAATAAGCGACACCCCTAAAGGGTGTTATTGTCGATCTAAGCTAATCTCAGTCATCCATCTACATTACTATGCTAGCTAGGTGTAGTGTCCGTCTGTCCGTAACGCTTGCCTCCCTAGCACTTCGCCACGCGACGCTTCAGCATGCGCTTGCCTCGCTAGCACTTCGCCACGCGACGCTTCAGCACGCGCGCGCCTAGACGCCAGCGGGACGCCAGCGGCGGCAATCAATCGTTGCACGTCCAGCGCCGGCTGTTGCTGCCTGCCTTCAACGCAGGCATCGCCTGAACAGTACGGCAAGGCACCGTCGCCGCTCAATCAGGCTCGCTCCCCTTAGCTCGCATTGGATCTGGCGGCTCTCTACCATTTGTTTTGCGCGGCGCTTTGTACGGCACGTTCTCGAGGCAGTCAGCGCCGTTGGCTTGCAACAGGAGAGACTTTCTGCAACAGTACAAATCTTGCAACAGTACAGACGTTGCAACAGGATGGTCGCGCAAGGCGACCAGTGCCATTGGCTCGCAACAGGCCTGATTTTGCAACAGGACAAATCTTGCAACAGGACAGATTTTGCAACAGGAAAACCTGCCCGCTCTCTATCATTTGTTTAGCGTGGCGCTTTGTACGGCGCGTTCGCGAGGCAGTCAGCGCTGTCGGCGTGCAACAGGACAGACTTTCTGCAACAGGACAAATGTTGCAACAGTACAGACGTTGCAACAGGATGGTCGCGCGAGGCGACCAGTGACATTGGCTGGCAACAGGACAGACCTACTGCAACAGGACAGATTTTGCAACAGGAGCAACAGGACAGACCTTGCAACAGGAGAGATTTTGCAACAGGACAAATCTTGCAACAGGACAGATTTTGCAACAGGACAGATTTTGCAACAGGACAAATCTTGCAACAAGACAGATCTTGCAACAGGACAGATTTTGCAACAGGACAGATCTTGCAACAGGACAGATCTTGCAACAGGACAGATCTTGCAACAGGACAGATCTTGCAACAGGACAGATCTTGCAACAGGACAGATCTTGCAACAGGACAGATCTTGCAACAGGACAGATCTTGCAACAGGACAGATCTTGCAACAGGACAGACCTTGCAACAGGACAGATTTTGCAACAGGACAAATCTTACAACAGGACAGATCTTGCAGCAGGACAGACCTTGCAACAGGACAGATTTTGCAACAGGACAGATCTTGCAACAGGACAGATCTTGCAACAGGACAGATCTTGCAACAGGACAGATCTTGCAACAGGACAAATCTTGCAACAGGACAGATTTTGCAACAGGACAAATCTTGCAACAGGACAAATCTTGCGACAGGACAGATCTTGCAACAGGACAAATCTTGCAACAGGACAGATTTTGCAACAGGACAAATCTTGCAACAGGACAGATCTTGCAACAGGACAAATCTTGCAACAGGTCAGATTTTGCAACAGGACAGATCTTGCAACAGGACAGATCTCGCAACAGGACAGATCTTGCAACAGGACAGATCTTGCAACAGGACAGATCTTGCAACAGGACAGATTTTCAAACAGGACAGACCTTGCAACAGGACAGATTTTGCAACAGGACAAATCTTACAACAGGACAGGTCTTGCAACACGACAGACCTTGCAACAGGACAGATTTTGCAACAGGACAGATCTTGCAACAGGACAGATCTTGCAACAGGACAGATCTTGCAACAGGACAGATCTTGCAACAGGACAGATTCTGCAACAGGACAAATCTTGCAACAGGACAAATCTTGCAACAGGACAAATCTTGCAACAGGACAGATCTTGCAACAGGGCAGATCTTGCAACAGGACAGATTTTGCAACAGGACAAATCTTGCAACAGGACAGATTTTGCAACAGGACAAATCTTGCAACAGGACAGATTTTGCAACAGGACAAATCTTGCAACAGGACAAATCTTGCAACAGGACAGATCTTGCAACAGGACAGATCTTGCAACAGGACAGATCTTGCAACAGGACAGATTTTGTAACAGGCAACAGGACAGACCTTGCAACACGACAGATCTTGCAACAGGAGAGACCTTGCAACAGGACACACCTTGCAACGCGACAGGCCTTGCAACAGGTCAGACCTTGACAATGAACAGGACGGACGTTGCGGCGCGCGCACGAGGCGACCACCGCCGTTGGCTCACAACAGGACAGACCTTGCAACGGACAGACCTTCAGCAGGACAGATTATGCAACAGGACATTACGGCCATTGACGACTACATTCCGTGCTATTCAGATCACACAAATTCTTCTGCAACAGGAAGGAACGGCTAGTAAGCTTCTATAGTACCCAGGGCACAGTAAAAAACCTCAATTCTGTTTGTGCTATGCATGCCACCATTGATTATGCCCACATTCCGAGGTGTTCCTAACCGTGATACACAATGTTGTCGCCTTTCAATGGAATAATTACTTATATGAAGTTACACGATAAACCGACGATTAAAACCTGCATTGAACAATATAGGTGATCCCCTCCTCAAACAAGCGACCACCCTAGAGGGATGGTTGAAATACTAAGCGACAGGGCGCTTATTAGAGGTTTTACGGTTAGCAAATAGGCAGCTTTTCCGGGCGCGCGCAGCCCCAGCGCACCTGTTGAGCACGAGCGTGGTGAGGGCCTCGCCGTCGACGTCCTCAGCGACGATGAGCAGGGGCTTGCGGTACTTGTTGGCCAGCTCCAGGGCCGGCACTACGTCCTGCACGCTGCTGATCTTCTTCTCCGACAGAAGGACCATCGCGTTCTGGTACTCGACCTTGGCACCTGACGAAGGAAGTAGAGTAAAATGACCTACGCTTGACAAGCGAACAGTGGACACAACAGCTGAGATACTGTACCTTTGGTGGTGTTGATGAAGTAGGGCGAGATGTATCCCCTGTCGAACTTCATGCCCTCGATCAGCTCCAGCTCGTCCTTCAGCGTCTTGCCGTCCTGAAGAAGCAGACACGACCGACAGTACGCACACTGTGCTCCAACATGGCTACTGTCGTCTGCTCCCGAGTTCGAAAGTTGCTGTGCCACTTGCCTTGACGGTGACGACGCCCTCGTTGCCGACCTTCGCCATGGCGTTCGAGATCAACTCGCCGATGCTGCTGTCACCGTTGGCCGAGATCGTCGCCACCTGAGGTAACAGGCGACAGCATTCCGGTGCAAAGTTCGTGCCGCTTCAGACTCGTCAGGCAGGCTCGCGTATATCCAGCTTGTGAAGTTACAGTATCCCTTCGAAAACCTCTTGAACAGTACCACTGCGCAGTGTGGTCGTACCTGAGCGATCTCACTGGGCGTGGTGACCTTCTTGGACATGGCCTTCAGCTGGTCGACCACCGCCTCCACCGCCTTCATGACGCCCTTCCTGATCTCGATGGGGTTGGCTCCCTTCGAGATGTTGTCGAAGCCCTCCTTGGCGATGGAACGCGCCAGCACCGTGGCGCACGTCGTCCCTGCAATGCGCCCAACACCAACAAATGTCTAGTTGGCACCAACTACATACAACTAGAATGACGCGTTCGAGCAGTCCTTAGGAATGACTGGAGCGTCCGTTGGGAGGTAACACATCCATTACAAGTTCCATTACGACTTACCGTCGCCCGCCTCCTCGTTGGTCTTGTTGGCGACGTCCTGAACGAGCTTGGCGCCGATGTTTTGCCACTTGTCCTTCAGTTCTATCGCCTTGGCCACGGTCACGCCGTCCTTCGTGATTTTCGGACTGCCCCAGCTCTGCTCCAGGATCACGTTGCGACCCTGTAAAGGCGGTAAATACAGTTGAAGGTCAAGCGGCGCAGCAAACGGCACGCTACTCCACACGTGATGGAAACAATGGGCCGGCGCAGAGCGTCATACCTTGGGTCCCATGGTGACGGCGACAGCATCGGCCAGCAGATCCACGCCCGTCAGCATGGAAGATCGCCCCTCTGCTCCAAACTTCAGATCTTTGGCATAGCCACGCCGGAACTGCGTCGCGGTCAAGGCGCGCTGGTGATGGGCGCAGAATCGACTAACTGCCGTCTTCCCGCAGCGAAGCATGGTTGGAAGTGAACAATCAACACTGTCAAAATCCGGAACCTATCAAACCACCTCAACAACTCAACAGAAACAACAACGCGATTCAAACGAGTTTCCGTCTTATTGCCTTTCTCGCTATCTGCGCGAAAATGGGCGTGCCACTGCTGCGAAGGAAAGTTCTAGAACACTGCAGACAAGACCGTCTATTGGCTGATTTTCGAGACCGATCTTATGATTGGTCGACGCGCAAGCAATTCTGGAACGACGAACGTTTCACGCTGCATTCCAGATGCGAAAAGTAGTCGAGAATTTCTGCAAAATTCTGCTTGTTTCTCACAAATTGATGCAGTTATACAGCAACATTTATTATTTGTCACTGGAATAGCGGACACTGCCCCAAAGGTGACCAGTAATTGCTGCGCTATTCGATAGTTTACAAAATTCTAAATTCGCAGCGTGCGCCGCAGCTTTTGCATCAGCTCAAGGTTGATTGGCTGCTTCTAGTAGTGGGTGTGGTTTCATCCGCGATAACGCAGCGGACTGCGAATTTTGAAGGATTGCAGAAGGAAGAGTACGGACGAAGGAAGGTGCTTTAGGAACTTGAGGGTTGAGACGCGATCATCCGCTAGCCTTTGACTGTCGACAAAGATGTTCTTGACGCTCGCTAGGAGGGCTGTGGTGAGTTTTTACTGGCGAATTCCTTGTTCGTTTGCTTGGCTGTTGCTGCTGAAACTCTACTTTCTCCAGGCGACCCCCGAGGCTCTGAAAAAGTTCACGCCGCTGTTCGACCGGATCCTGGTGCAGAAGTTCGACCCGGAGAAGCAGACGAAGGGCGGCATCTTCATTCCCGAGAAGGCGCAGAGCAAGGTGCTCGAGGCCACCGTCGTCGCCGTCGGACCCGGAGCCAGGACCGAGGTTGATCTCAAGCAGCTCTACTTCGCGCTTCTATTATACGCAACTTGCGCTTCTGTAGGATGGCAAGACGATTCCGCCCGTGGTCAAAGAGGGCGACCGCGTGCTGCTGCCCGAGTACGGCGGGACGAAGGTCTCCTTCGAGGACAAGGTTTGCGCACTAACTACAAGCCTTGGCTCAACACGAAGCCTTTACAGCAAGGCGTCCGTTTCCAGGAATTCTTCCTGTTTCGCGAGGGCGACATCATGGGCAAGTGGCAGTCTTGAGCGCGAAGCAACGCACACATGTTGATGCCAAGTACCCACCCGTCGTTTTCTTCCCTTCCCCTTCGCTGTTCGAGTCGACGACGAGCTGCGATCGATCGGTGACTCCCGTTGGTTCTGTTGAACGCTGTAGTTTGTCATAGGGGTTGTTGCTCAGTTAGCGCGTTGCCTAGCAGAGGGGCGATTAGCGATTTATCGTGTTCCGTTGCTCTAGGTAGGTAGGGTTGAAATCGAAGAACGCCTATTCATTCCAACCAGGTACGATACGACGAATGCACTGAACGAACCGGAGGTGGAGCCACTATGCAACAGCAACACACTAGACGGCACAAACCCTTTGAATAACCGACGACCAACGACGCGCATCACTTCACGGCAGACTCGCCAAAATTGCTACGGGGACGCCTAGCAGATCTCGATGGCCTTTCGTATCGTCTTACCCATCCGCCGAACTAAGAAAGCCAAGTACGGGTCCCGTATGATGTCACGACACGCTTTCGACGACACCGAACGAACGACTAACAAACGCAAAACGAAGATGCACGGTTGGATCATGCTGAATCGCCTGTCGTACCACCCTACTGAACAACAACCCAACGTCTGATCCTACTATTCTGATCACGCTGTTCGCGAGAGAACTACCCAATTGCAACGGCGACCTAGCTACGGTTATGGTGGCAAATACGGAGGGGCGGGAGGAAGGGAGAGAGGGGAAGAAGGGTGAAGAAGTGGGGGTATGGTATCGTCGTCTTAGGCTCCCTTGGCGGCGCCGGCGGCCTTGGCGAGCTTCATGAGTCCCTCGGTGCTGTGGGACTTGGGTCGCTCCAGGGGCAGCAGCATGGCGCGGTCCCAGATCAGCTGCGAGAGGCAGCCCAGGGCGCGGCTGACGCCGAACAGCACGGTGTAGTAGTTCATCTCGGTCATGCCGAAGTGCTGCAAGAGATCGTCGTCGAAGCATGGCGAACCAAAGCACGAAGTGGAAGCAATCGATGCGCTCTGTCATCTTAGGTGTTGATTCGTACCAGCGTTACCACTCGTGCGCACCTGCAGCAGGACGCCGGAGTGGGCGTCGACGTTGGGCCAGGGGTTCTTGGCCTTGCCCTGCTCCAGGAGGATGTCGGGCGTCACCTTGTAGAGGGCGGACACCAACTTGAACATCTTGTCCTCGGGAAGGTGCTTGAGGGCGAACTCGCGCTGGCACGTGTACCGCGGGTCGGTCTTGCGCAGCACCGCGTGACCGTAGCCCGGCACCACCTAATAACATTGGAGACAGTTCGTGTCGTGTATCATCAGAGGTCCAATGTAGAGACAGAGGCGCACCTGTCCGGACTTGAGGTGGTCCCAGACCCACTTCTTGAGTTTGTCCTCGCCGTGGTCATAGCCGATCTCCTCCACCACCTTGTTGAGGAACAGCAGGACCTCCTGAAGCGACGTCCACTGCCTCCACTGATACAAACCAGCATACCTAGTACAATCAATGTACCTGGTTAGCCAGT
This sequence comes from Linhomoeus sp. GSCO2_2, assembly GCA_030248115.1. Taxonomy (NCBI): domain Eukaryota; kingdom Metazoa; phylum Nematoda; class Chromadorea; order Monhysterida; family Linhomoeidae; genus Linhomoeus; species Linhomoeus sp. GSCO2_2. The sequence goes on along the minus strand of JASAMZ010004515.1, from coordinate 58,429 downwards.
CCGTGCAGGGGGCCGGCCAAACCGCACATGGCGGCCGAGAAGGACAGGTAAGGGTCGGACAGGGCGCTGCCCACCAGGTGGCAGGTGTGGGCGCTCACGTTGCCGCCCTCGTGGTCGCTGCAGTGGAAGCGGCGAAGCTGCTTCATGAACCGTCGGCCAAAGACGGCACAAGCGCAGGCGCGCGCGCACCTGTGTATGACCAGGTAGAGGCGCATCAGCTCGGTAAAGGTGGGGTTGTCGTCGTAGCCGAGCATCTTGGTGAAGTTGTAGGACCAGTCCTTGTCGGGGTCCACGCTGCCGATGCTGCTGCCGTCGCGGTACAGGTTGCGATAGATCACGGAAGCGACCGTCGGCAGCTTCGCCAGCAGGTTGATCGCGTCCTCGTACGTGTGCTGAATGAAGCCACAGAAGATACTGTAGGTCGCGCGCCAATCGACTGGAAAGGATGAGCTGGTTTCGATTTCGGGTCGAGTTTTCGGCGCATGGCGAAAATGCTCTACTAAACCCCAGGCCAGGCTTATTTCTCGAATCTCCCTCTAGGAGGGGGTATTTTTGGAGGTTGGGAGCTTAGAGGGGGGAGTCAACCTCTTTTCCAACCACCCCAAGTACACATGCTTCGGTTTATTGGATATCCTCAACATACCGCATACTAAGGCGATATCCACCCCATAGAGTACGGGAGTGTAATGCATAAGGTAGGGGGTCCTATTGGAGGGGGGGGGCTTATTCTTTAATCTCCCTCTCGATTTGGGTATTATTGGAGGGTGGGGGCATGTTAGTCTATTCATGGTATCTCCTCAGTGCGCACCTCCCAGTAGGTGGTCTTCTTGACGCCCTTGTGGTAGGCGTCGGCGAACTTGCTCTCGGAGTTGAGAGCGGCTATGGCGGCGCTGAACTGCGCCATGGGATGGACGTGGGCGGGGAAGTCGTCCAGCAGGCGGTGCACGTGGTCGGGAAGGTCCGCCTTCTTCGCCAGCTCCTTCGACAGAGACGACACCTGAACGAGGGGTGGAGGCAAAATTTGTTACCGATTTTGTGCCATGCCGAGAGTAGAATCGCAAACGCAGAGTGGACAGTTTATAGCGTCGCAGGCATAAAGTCTGCCGTTTCTAAGCACTGCAGACAAAGAATTTGCCATTTCCAAGTGCCGCAAGGAAAATTGCTATTTGTGCCACCCCTTACTAAGGGGTCAGCACTTGGGACGGGGGAGGGGGTGGGTACCCTGCCTCCCCCCCCCCCCGCCAAGGATCAGTGCCTGGTGAAGTAGACACTGTCACCTGCTTCTCGTTGGGTATGTCGCCGGTGCAGAGCAGCCAGAAGATGCCCTCTGGAAGGGGCTCGCTGCCGCCTGGCGCCTTGGGAAGCAGCTGCTGGCACTCGGGGATACTGTAGCCGCGGAAGCGAATGCCCTCCTCCGGGTCCAGAACCGACGTCTCGCACACCAGGCCCTTCATCGTGCGCATGCCGCCGTAGATCTGCAACGACTCTGTGCCATGAAACGAAAGACGGTACCCACGCGAACAGTTTCTCTAAAAGAAGCATCGTCAGTCACCCCAAACGCGCTAGAGTTTCGACTCGGTAATCACCAACTGCAGCCGATATTTACCTACCTGCTTCTGCTCGGCAAGCACTCTCAGAGTGCGCTACACATAGCGGTTCCTTCGCGCAGTCTACCACCACCAATCTCACCCACCATGTCGACGGTGACTTGCTGGACGACGGTGTTGGCGTGCTCCTTGCGGAAGTCGGTCACCTTCTTGGCGTGCTCGGCGATCTTCTGCGCCAGCACCTCCTTCAGATTCTGCAATTTGGATGCTACTGCTTACTCTCTCAATCACGCATTCCCTCTACAAAAGATCCACTTGGCGGCACCCAAACAATAACCACCCACCGTCGAATGCGTGGGAGCGGTGGTACTCAGAGAGGCGGCGGGCAGAACCGTCTGCAATGGAAAGCGAGCGTCGTCACATCGTCGGCGTCACAGACGGAACTAACTGTCAGCCGGTACCTTCGCCAGAGGAGCGAAACGACGCATAAGAATATTGGACGCCATTTTTCTTCGCGGTGCGATTCGGTCGTTGACAAGTCGTCGTTCAGTCGGACACTCTCGACGGGAAGTGTCAATAAGAATCACAGATTCAAAATCAACTTTTGAACAAAACTGTAGCAGTACCATGGCGGCTGGACGCCAGTAACCTTTGAGCAGACTCGAGAGCTTCGACTGGAAGTGAACAACTTTACTCTCCGCATAGAGATCGAACACGAAACGAACAGAGAACAAACAGTCGGAGCAGAAGAAGCTTCGCAGTTCTTCGGAGATTACGCTGCCGCTTTCTCGGCCATGACCTTCAGATAGTGTAGAGCGTTGAGGGCCGCGTGACACTCCGCCTCGTCCTGAGAAGCGCCCGTGCCGTAGCAGACGGCCACCGGCGTCGTCTGCAACTGCACCAGCGCCTGGTAGCGCCCTGCAAAGCAGAGAGCTATACAGTGAGATGCTGTGGAGTAACTAAGACGAGGTTGCGCGCACGCACAGCGAAGCACAGCACAGCGAATAAAGTGGAAAGCAGCTGGGCGTGCCAACGGCAGCTAGTGCGATGACTGTACCACCGGCTTTGACATCCAGGAGTTGAGACGAAAGAAGGCGCCCGAGCGACAGCGGTGCGTGCTTCCACTACCAAGCAGCGGCAAGCGTGGAGAAACCGATGGCAACCCAGAAGCGACCCGGCGGCATGCAGGGGCTGCACTAGCGCGTCACGACACACACCGACCGTCGCTTCTTTGTCCCAACTCCGAGTAGACGATGTCAAAGCCGTGGTCGGTGGCTAATCGCGCGAGATAGAGACGACAATCGACAGGGGCGCCGGCGCCGACGACCCCGAACTGCTGGCCCCGAATGGCCCTTAGTTGAGCGCCTGCGCCGCGGAAGAACGAAGCCCGATTCAGTTCGTCGAGCGCCGTCAGCGGCTGCACCACCTTCCCCAGCGAGACGAAGGCGGCCGCGAAGCGCTGAAAGCAGAGAAGCGAAGAATGGACGGCGGTCGCTTCCCACCTAGCTTGTCCATCTGTGGCTGGCCGTCCGAGCCCCGCACGGCCACGTAGGTGGGCTCTAGGCCTATCTCCTGCCTCTTGGAGAGGCAGACGGCGCTCAGTTGGTCCTTGGCCCTCGGCGACGGCCGCTCCTTCTCCAGGTCCAGCTGACGCAGCAGACTCGTCGCTTCGTCGCAGCTGCTGGGATCGCCGACCGGTGCGGGCTTCTCGCTTCCTTCTGTCGGCGACGTATCAGGCGCCGCCGCCGCCGCAGCTTCCACCGGTGGAAAAGCGGCGGCGGTCTCGGCCGCGCGGGTCTCGGCGGCGTGTCTAGCCAACTCATCATCAAGACCTTTCAAATCCTCCTAAACCCCACCCAAAATCCCTTCTAAGGCACCCTACAAGTCTGCTACACCAAGCGTAAGACAAAGGAGCAGCACCTGAGCAAGCGCTTCGTCGGCATCGTTGAGGCCGCCTTCAGGAATTTCCTTGATCCGCTTCAGCACCAGCTCCGCCGCGATACGCTTCGCCACCTTCTTGTTGCGCCCTTTGCCTAAAAGCAACGCGTCAACCAAGTTCAAACTTCCCTATGCGACGAAGTGAAAGGGCGCGAGGCGCACCAACCGGTTTCCTGGAAGTTGCCTACGGAGCAGCAGACGACGAACTGCTTCTCGTGGGCCTGACCGATCTCTTCCACCACTTCGTATTGGGGCGGCGGGTACTTCCTCTTGACGCAGCTGAAAGTGCTCGAAGCTTGCCTGTTCAAGCAGTCAACACCACACAGTACCGCTAGACAAGCGCAAACATTTCGTGCAGTTTGCCGACGTAGTTGTCGAGCGAGACGGGGCCAACGCCATCGGTCTCGGCGGCTTCCGCTGAATCCGCCGCCGATGCAGTAGCTGCCTGCTCGTTCAATTCGGGCATCAGCGAGTCACTGGAAGAAGCAGGACTATTAGGGATGTATGGCAACGGCTTACTGTAACGAATGTCTCTGCCTACCTCTACACAGTAAGTAAATAACGCAATGACAAGCAAACCCACAGGTAAGCGCGAGCCTCGTCCTTCGTTCTGCCGGGGATCTGCCACCTGACCCACTTGTCCTCGTCGACCACCTTGTCAAGAAGGCGCTTGGCCGTCAGCTGCTTGGCGAACTTCTTGCTCTTCCCTCCCCCTTCGGCAGTGGCGCCCTCCACCTCGACCGTCACGCGGTAGCAGAAGTAGGGGTCAGGCTGAGTGATAGAGCAGCGCTCAACGGACAATCGTTTCGGGTTCACTGTGATCTAGCGATTTTGCTCGCACCTGTCCCTGCGTGGGTATCAGCACGAAGTAGGGCGTCTGATTGAAGACTCGTGTGCAGCACTCCTGAAGCAGGCTGACGGGCGTCTTCCCCGACGACATCGTGTTGGGATCGATCGGCTCAGGCTGCAACGTCAAGCGTGAATTTCGCGCAGTTCCAAAACTTCGCACAAATGAAAGAACCAACTGACGGCGCCGACAAATCGAGCGACCGCTGATGACGTAGGATTAGAGCTTGGCTGGGCACCAGGCGCTTGCGCCATTTTGTCGACAACGACGAAAGCCGACTTCCCCTTCGAAGGAAGCCCCCACAAATACTTCACTTTTCCTCAGTAACCGACTCTAGGCATCAACGGGCTCAGCGACGCGATGTTGCACGACAATTCCTATTGCACACAAGCCCGATTCGGCCCTTTCCGGCTGTCTCGCTGGTCTCACCGTCTCTAGCTAGAAACGGTAGGGAAAACTGACAACACGAACGCGAGAAAGTGGGTGCATTTCTGACAACTTCTAGTCGCCCACGTAATTTTGAAATTGAGGTTTGAAATGGTTTCGTGTAACGCACTGACAGCGGCCGTCCCTTGAAGCCTGAAGGATAATATCGACGAATTCTCTGCTGTTATAAATGGGCTCGAGGTGAGGTCGCAGATCACGGCGATCGCAACTGTTGAGCGCTAGGGTTCACAGACGACGAGACTTTCCCGCATGTATCCAGAAATGTTTTTTTGCGTTCATCCAATCTACGTATCGCTTACGTGGGTTTTACAAAGCGTTCTTCTTGGGGTGATGCAGCCATAAAAGCAAAATACAAACTACGGCCACATGAGCAGCACAACCTGGGCCATTGGATGGTCTGCCTCCAAAATCCCAGGCTGTGTAAAGACTCGAGAACATACTGTAACTACGAAATATTTGAGCGATAAATTGGAAGACCAATCTGATATAGTAGGGTTTCAGACGGAAATTTTGAAATAACTAGGTATGGTATTATATAGATATTGCTGCACACTGCAGAAAGAAAAGGGCCTGCTACTTGTGGTAGGTCACGAAGTTCCTATGGCCGATAGATACACTCTCACACGTTGATTCAAAGCCGGAAGGATGGTGATGGTTGGTACCATGTCGTCGCTTGACAGGGGCGAAGGGAGTTTGCTGCATGCTAATGTGAACCTCGCGGTTGATCAAACATCACTGGTGCGAGGTAGTAACTGGGCGACTGCGGCGTAGACAGGTATTCTATTGTCGTGCTTGGTAGGATTGGCGGTGCAATCCGCACTGTTCTAGCTGTAGTCGTCGCACCAGGTGACGAATAGGTAACTGGATCGGGCAAACGTGGAGATTGTCGTTCTCAACATTCTTCTGTTCTAGACGACAGAGAGAAAGAAGAGTGGCATTGATAGCGAGGACGGCGACAGGAGGCAGAAGCGGCAAAGGCAACCGAACGAGTGGTGAGCGCAGATCGTCTACCAAGTACCAAGGCAGCGCCGGCGACTGGCGAGGCAGCACCGCCGTCTGGAGTAGAACGACTGCGGCCTTAGAGTGCATTGCGCTCCACTTCGTACTGCTTTGAATCATCCATGCCGTCGGCACATGATTGACTGGGGCCGGTTTCATAAAATGCAGATTCAGAGCTCAGAAGTCAGAAGTCAGATCTGAATCAAGTATTCAGATTCAGAAAATTTCGGTTTCATAAACCTTTTTGACTATTCTGAATGTTTTGTTCAGAATCTGAACCAAAAGGCTCAGAATTGAATGTCTACATTCAGAATCTGAACCCACTGTGATTCAGATCTGAGTCAACCATCTGAACCCGGATTCCGAAGACAGTATAGTTTGCGTCGTTTAGGGTTTGCAGACGCCCAAATACTGCTATCGCGCTCCGCTTCTAACGTTTGGTGACTATTTAACAAAATTCAGTGTATTCTGAAGTCACTCTGGTAGTTTTGAACTCATGTTCAGGTGCTCACACCTTCTGAGTGTTTTTGGGCTCAGAACTCAGAAATCTGAACAACTCGTCTGAGTGGTTAATATTTTATGAAACCGAAGGGTGAATGTTGAATCTGAATCTGAGCGATTTCCGTCTGAATCTGAATCTGAATGTCTAAACGTTTATGAAACCGAAATTCTGAATCTGAACTCAGAATCTGACTTCTGAATCTGAATCTGAGCTAAATGAAATCCACCCCTGGCAAACAATCAGTGTATCGGAAAGGCCGTGCCGACAGCGGGCAATGTAATGTTGCATCTGTGAAGAAATGCTACGTCTGAACAACGTTGCTGACGTATGTAGCAAAGGCGCAATGGAAAACGGTTGAAAGGTGGAAATAGAGTAGCAGCTACCAAGAGATGTGCAGCTTAACGACATTGATATAATACCGTAGTAGTTTCAAATTTTCGTATGTGCAACACTGTAGAAATGCCAATAGTTTCGAATACGAAACTATACCGTAGTTTTGTAGTGAGAGAAGCACAGACCGATTGTCTTCTTCGTTGTTCAAATGAGGTAAACACGCAGAGAGCTTGTGTGAAGTTTTGCAATTCCACCGTAGTTGCCTGCGTTTATGAATTGTGATGTGTGGTTTACGTTCTTCACGTTTTGGCTGATCGTCGTCTGATCGGCGAAAAGTTGAGTCTAGAATTGTTAGAAACAATTCGACAGCCCTTAGGAATCATGGCGAAGAACGGGCCTCCGGCGTCTACTCATGAAGGCGAGCTGACGAAAGTTGAAAATTTGCTTGTTTTCCTATTTTCGAATTTCCATTCTTTGCAGAGATCGAGGCGCAGATCATGGAGCTGCAGGCGCGAAGGAAGCGACCCGCTCCGGCCGATGAAGACGACGTAGAAGAAGGCGTCAAGGAGACGGTAGCCTTTGGTGCGCCCGGCGCTTTCGATCAGGAAATTTATGGTGGCGACAAGGGCGCCTACCTGACGTCCATTGCTCCAGACGATCGGGACGAGGTGCGCGCGTCTGAAATTTTTTTTGGCGGTGGCAAAGTAATAGGTGCCGTTTCGGCTGCCTTGCAGGAGGAGGACGACCTGACGCAGAAGATCCTGAAGGGAAGAAACCAACAGGCGATCTACAACGCGCCCAAAGCCTTTCTCGAGGAGGCGGCCAAGAATGCCGCGGTTCGTTTTGTATGCTTGACGAGCATTGGTAAATCCTTCGTTGCTGGCCTTCAACTTGCTGTGTTCCTCGACAGGACGACGACGTGTTCGCCGAGACGCGCTCGAAGACGATCGGGGAGCGCGAGAACGACTACCAGAAGCGGCGTCACAAGCAGATCATCTCGCCCGAGCGCATCGACCCCTTCCTCCAAGGTGATTGATTGCTTTCTCTTCTGCACTGTTGAGTGTCTCCACAACGCTCCGGTGAGTTCGAATCGGGAAGGAAAGAAGTAGGTAAGGGGCCTGAGATAAAGAGAGCTGCTGGCTGAAGCGGTGAAGTGGTCAACGTCGATTGCTAGCGGGCAAACCCCTTTTCTCTCTGGTTCGGCTTGAGGACTGACCGCTCGGTCGAGTGAGATCGCCGGTTTGGTTAGTTGCCAGGCGATCTTGAATGGCGTAGGCTTTGCTTAGGTTGTTCCTAAGTGGCTAAGATTGCCTGTTGACGACGACGAACCTAAGAGGAAGCTTGTTACGCCGCCTTGACACATCAGACACCCTTTGACTCGTGTGACAGAGAGACGGCAGCAAAGACGAAAGAAAGGTTGCTTCCTTTCCCAAGGTCGACTGTCGCTCAGAGAGCACTGGAAGGCAATCGCGTTGGGGGCGCCGGAACTTCGACGAGAGAGACTTCCGTTCTGTCGCTGACCTCTCCCTTCCTTCGGTTGTCGTATGTCTGCCGACTCTCAGTGTTCTAGGCTCTCTAGTCGGTGCACAGCTAGGTTCGCAAGCGCCTCTTTAGGGTCTGGCTGGACTGACCGCTTTCACCGAGCGAAATCATGTGCTTTGTTGTAGTCATTGACCCTCCTTGGGCCGGCAGCCACGGCAATGGACTCGTTAGGATGGTAAGTTCACTGGAAAGACCTCCGCGCACTCTCGCTCGCATCGTAAGAGACAGATCAAACGCGAAATTACTGATAAATGCGAGAGAGCGCGGAGGTCTGATGAGGGGCGTCCTCCCTCGCGGTGACGACGATGGCAGCAGTTGATAAGAACAGAGCTACCACTACTGCGTGTCTTATGTCAGTATGCCCGCCATATCTACCCCACTTCTCCTTGTTCAGTGGACCAGACGCCGGACCGGAACTCGCGCACCTATGCGGCGATCATGCAGGAGAAGGCGCTGGTCGAAGACCGCGTAAGTATTAGAATTTAGCGACACTAGCAGTCGCAAACTTCGTCTACTTCGCGCTTTCTCCGCAGGCGGCCACGCAGAAGCAGCTGCAGGACAAGGCGAAGGCGGGCGAACTGCGCTCCGTCAAGGACGGCTCTTCAGGAGCTGGCGGAGCGGAGGACGGGTCGGCGGCGGCGACGGCGCCCGCCAAGCGCCGAAGATGGGACGTGGACACCCCTTCGGCGGCCACTCCCACTCTCGGAGGAGGCTCCTTCACTCCCTCCTCAGCGGCGACCCCGAAGCAGCGCATCGGATGGGACAAGGCCACCGCTGAAGTGAGTTCTGTTTTGGCAGGGGTTGGATTTGAATGGATTGTGCTACTTCCGTTCCCTACGTAGGCAGCCACTCCGGCCGTGCAGCGCTGGGAAGAGACCCCGTCGCATATACCCGCCGGTTCAATGACACCGGGAGCGACGCCTGCTACTAGATGGGGAGATGCCACTCCAGCCACAGCCGCCACTCCTGCGGCCGCATCCGCCCAGACGCCGCGCAGGAACAGATGGGACGAAACTCCAAGGGGTTCGTTTATGAACTTTTCTGCAATGCGCCACGGCCTCTTGACAGATATTGCGCGTTGTTTGCTAGCGGAGTTGACAATTTTCTATTTGCAATGGTCAAGATCAACGATGCTTCAGACACGCCTGCGCACATGACGCCAGGAGCAGGCGCGATGACGCCCGGATGGGCGGAGACACCGAGAACCGACCGGGGCGGCGATTCCATGGGCGTGGAGCCCAAAGTGGAAGACACCCCTGGGGCGTCGAAGCGGCGTAGTCGCTGGGACCTCACTCCGGCCCAGACGCCACAGGGGGCTGCGGCTGTCGGCGGCGCCGCTACAGCCACCCCGGGCCAGTTCACCCCCTCTGGGGCCACTCCTGCGGGCGCCGGCGGCTTCACGCCCACTATGACCCCTTCGGGCGCCACTCCGGTGGGCGCTGCGGCCATGGGCATGAAGACGCCCCACCCCAACCAGATGATGGGCATGACGCCGGAGCAGATGCAGACCTACCGCTGGGAGAAGGAGATCGACGAGCGCAATCGCCCGCTCAGCGACGAGGAACTGGACGCGCTCATGCCGCCCGGATACAAGGTCGGCTTTGGAGGAAGCCGTGGGAAGCTGACACTTTGAGAAGCGATGCGTCTAATACGCAATGTTCCCTTGCAGATTCTGCCGCCGCCCGTCGGATACGTTCCCATTCGGACGCCGGCGCGCAAGCTGACGGCCACGCCCACCCCCATGAGCGGCGCCGGCGGCTTCGTGATGCAGGGGACGCCAGAGAGAGGCGGTCTGGGGGACAAGAACTTGCTGATGGACACGCAGCCCAAGGACGCCACGCTGCCCCCTCTGAAACCAGAGGATATACAGTACTTCGACAAGCTGCTGGCTGAAGTAGATGAATCGCAGCTTTCTCCTGAGGAGGCCAAGGAGCGCGAGATCATGACCTACCTGCTGAAGATCAAGAACGGCACGCCGCCCATGAGAAAGGTTCTTTGTGCGCTAGTTCAGCTGCATTTCTTGGTTCCTTGTGTCGCATCGTCAGTCTTTCGCAGAGCGCCCTGCGCAAGATCACGGAGAAGGCGCGGCAGTTCGGCGCCGGCGCCCTCTTCAACCAAATTCTGCCGCTTCTGATGTCCCCGACGCTGGAGGACCAGGAGCGCCACCTGCTGGTCAAGGTCATCGACCGCATCCTATACAAGCTCGACGACCTCGTCCGGCCCTACGTGCACAAGGTTCCTCACTGCCGAGTATTCTCGCGAGTAGCTGTGCCGACAGCGCATCTACTGATTGATTTGTTCCAGATTCTGGTGGTGATTGAGCCGCTGCTGATCGACGAGGACTACTACGCGCGCGTTGAAGGCCGCGAGATCATCAGGTAAACACTGGACGCGTCGTCTTTTCGATCTCATTGTCAGCAATGCGAGGGAATGACGTCGTCTCCCTTCCAGTAATCTGGCGAAGGCGGCCGGGCTGGCGACCATGATCTCGACCATGCGGCCGGACATCGACAACATCGACGAGTACGTGCGCAACACGACGGCGCGCGCCTTCGCCGTGGTCGCCTCCGCTTTGGGGATCCCCGCCCTGCTTCCCTTCCTGAAGGCCGTCTGCAAGAGCAAGAAGAGCTGGCAGGCCAGGCACACCGGCATCAAGATCGTCCAGCAGATCGCCATCTTGATGGGCTGCGCCGTCCTGCCCCACCTCAAGAGCCTCGTGGAGATCATCGAGGGAGGTCGGTGGCCTGTTTTGTTTCAACAGCGCAGTAGGAACTGTTGAAGTTGAATACGCTGACATTTGAGCAAATTCGGCTCTTTTCTATAACTGTTTTCAAAGAAATCGAAAGAAAGCTCTCTATCGAAGGTGATTGAATTGAAGTCCCTCTCCTCCCCTTTCATAGCACAACTGTCGATGTGTGTCTGTTGCAAAACTCCAGTGAACTATTGGTTCTGTTGTTGGAGATAAGTGCTGAAGCTTACTGGAGCTTCCATTGATGCCTTTGCGATGCTCTTCTAGCAGGGAGAATCCGTACGGCGTAATACATCCTCCAATTGTTCTCTCACCACAGGTCTGGTGGACGAGCAGCAGAAGGTGCGCACGATCACGGCGCTCGCGCTGGCGGCGCTGGCCGAAGCCGCTACCCCCTACGGAATCGAGGCTTTCGACAGTGTTCTCAAGCCCCTCTGGAAGGGCATCCGTACCCACAGGGGAAAGGTACATATCGCTGGGACACTTGGAAGGATCGTGTGTTCACATTTCATTCATCAAGTCGATCGCGAATTCTGCAGGGTCTGGCCGCCTTCCTGAAGGCCATCGGCTACCTGATCCCGCTGATGGACGCCGAGTACGCCAGCTACTACACGCGCGAGGTGATGCTGATTCTGATTCGCGAGTTCGCCTCCCCAGACGAGGAGATGAAGAAGATCGTGCTGAAGGTGAGAGTAGTCAATGGTATCGAATCGCTTCCCTATTCTGCCTTCACTTCACTTGCGCTCTTCCTCAGGTGGTGAAGCAGTGCTGTGCCACGGACGGCGTGGAGGCAGCCTACATTCGGGACGAGATCCTGCCCCACTTCTTCCGCCACTTCTGGAACCAGAGAATGGCCCTGGACAGGCGCAACTATCGGCAGGCAGGGCTTTGAATACGCTTAGAAACTTTGACTAAATAGTAATAAACATTTACGCCTAGGAAGCGCCTAGCTATGGAAACCTGTTTTGGAGCACCTCTTCAGCAATTTGAGCTCATGCTGACAACAGATATTTTACATTCGATGTAGAATGTGGCTACCTATATTTCAGTCAGTCTTGATTCCATCTGGTGGGTGTATGTTTGTAGCTGGTGGACACGACGGTGGAGATCGCCAGCAAGGTTGGAAGCGCCGAGATCATGGGCCGAGTGGTGGACGATCTGAAGGACGAGAACGAGCAGTACCGCAAGATGGTCATGGAGACCATTGAGAATATCCTGTCTTCGATGGGCAGCGCCGACGTCGACAACCGACTGGAGGAGCAACTGATCGACGGCATACTCTACGCCTTCCAGGAGCAGACCATGGAGGTGCGCCTGCGCACGAAGCGGCGACGACGACGATGACTGCAATAGCTAGCGCTGGTGGCGAAACGACCGCACGTTGCAGGACGCAGTAATGCTGAACGGCTTCGGGACGGTGTGCAACGTGCTGAACAAGCGGACGAAGCCCTACCTTCCCCAGATCTGCGGCACCATCCTCTGGCGACTGAACAACAAGGCGGCAAAGGTTCGACAGCAGGCGGCCGACCTCATCGCGCGCATCGCCCCAGTCATGCAGACCTGCCAGGAGGTGGGTGGAAGCTTGAGAGTGAACTTTGGCGTCTTTCTGTTGAGGCAGCGCCTAGCCCAATTGCGCTCTTGCGTTCTCAGGAGAAGCTGATGGGCCATTTGGGCGTGGTGCTGTACGAGTACCTGGGCGAGGAGTACCCCGAGGTGCTGGGCTCTATTCTGGGCGCTCTCAAGGCCATCGTCAACGTCATAGGAATGACCAAGATGACGCCGCCCATCAAGGACCTCCTCCCAAGACTCACACCCATTCTCAAGAACAGGTGGGATTAGCAGTGGAATCGAAGCGCGATTATTGGCTGATGAGATCGAACGAACGCGAGGAGCGGCCTAAATTGGGGCCGCCGTTTGGACGCTGGATGTTTCGGGTGCCAGGGCAAGCCAACCAAACCGTCGCAACAGCTAGAAGCGCGACCCCCGTTGCAAACAACATTAGATTCCAGTTCTGAGACAAAGCCATAGCTTCGCTTGCTTCGTCACTCCAAATCATCCGTTTATACCTCTATTCTCCTCTATGTAGGCACGAGAAGGTCCAGGAGAACTGTATCGACCTGGTGGGTCGGATCGCGGACCGAGGGAGCGAGTACGTGTCGGCGCGCGAGTGGATGCGCATCTGCTTCGAACTGCTCGAGCTGCTGAAGGCCCACAAGAAGGCCATCCGCCGCGCCGCTGTCAACACCTTCGGATACATCGCCAAGGCTATCGGGTGGGCAAGAAAGATAGAGAAAGAAGGAGAGTGAATGGCTCGATTCAGCGGCCACAAAGCGCTGTAGTAGATGGTTTAAAGCACCGTGTTTTCTTCAGTAAGCCCACTCCTTTGATTATCCCCCCTCCAATAAGCGCCCTCTTATAGGTCGGTTGGAAAAATAAGTGCCCATGGCGCTTGTTGGATGAACAACGGTATCCGCTGTTCTCGTGGAAGCGACCTACTCCTAATCCAACGTCCCAAACTTCAGTCCGCACGACGTGCTGGCGACTCTGCTGAACAACCTGAAGGTGCAGGAGAGGCAGCTGCGCGTCTGCACCACAGTGGCCATCGCCATCGTGGCCGAGACCTGCGCCCCGTTCACCGTCCTGCCCGCCCTCATGAACGAGTACCGCGTCCCAGAACTCAACGTCCAGAACGGCGTCCTCAAGGCGCTCAGCTTCATGTTCGAGGTGCGCGCAGTGGGAACGCGAAGGAACGACGCGTTATCGAATACACACAGTGGCTTCTGTTTCGTTTCAGTACATCGGCGAGATGGCCAAAGACTACATCTACGCGGTGACGCCGCTGCTGATCGACGCGCTCATGGAGAGGTGGGAGGGGAACTGCGCTTTTTTGCGTCAGTATGTGTGACTGGGAAAACCGCATTTTAGTGCAAGCCCACATATTTAGATAGACAGTGACACCATTATTATAATTCCTTTCAAACAGCCTTCGCTTAGGTTCAGGCTTAGGCTTATGCTTCGACTTAGGACCGGGCTGCACCTTTACATGCGCAAGCCACATAATATGAAGTCTTGCCTTTCTTTTGTTCAACACAAGAAGACGTGCAGTTATAACTGTACCACATAGTGCTATCCTCTCATGTGTGTTCCAGAGACCTGGTCCACCGTCAGATCGCCATGGACGCGGTGGCGCACCTGACGTTGGGAGTGGTAGGGTTCGGCTGCGAGGAGGCTCTGACCCACCTGCTGAACCACGTGTGGCCCAACGTCTTCGAGACTTCCATGCACGTCATTCAGCGCTTCGTCTTCTCCACTGAGGCCATGCGCGTCTCCCTGGGACCCAACCGTCTACTCCAGTACTGCCTCCAGGTGGGACGAATAAATAGCGCGATTGTACAGAGCGCGCCACTCCGTCGCTGCCGATATTCGCATTCTTCATTATAGTCTGTTCAAGAAAGGCAGAGACTGAAGGTTATTTGAGTCTGCAGACTTAGTGCTTCGGGAAACACAAATGATTTATGCATCGTTGGATACCCCTGTCGGAATGTGTTGGCGCGGTGCGTGTTTTGCCATAATCACGCAACACGCACTGGTTTGGGGCGCACATGAAAAATTCGAGGTTTTGTACAGGGTGGGCGATTTTGATAATTTTTACACCAGTTATACCCCAAGGTGTCCTGATATCACATTTCAAATTTCAGCAAAATCGGTTCACCACAGCGTTAGTTATGGCCTGCCGCGTACACCCTACTTTGGCCCAAAATGGCCAAAATCGCCGAAATCGGCCAAAAAGGGTGCACTTTTTTAATAACTCAAGAAAGAAACAGCCAAATTTCTTCAAACTTTCTGTGTGTTAACTAGCATCAATTGTCTACACAATGGAACAAACCCTATCTTATTCGGTTGCGGCACGGTCGAATGCGACTCAATCAAAGAGACCCTACTTTTGGCCGAAACGACGCTTTTCGGCCAGCTGGACGACCTCGATGCGCAATCGAGCTGAAAAGCGTCGTTCGGTCCAAAAGTAAGGTCTTTTTGATTGAGTCGCATTCGAGCGTGTCGCAACCGAATAAGATGGGGTTTGTTCCATTGTGTAGACAATTGATTCTAGTTAACACACAAAAAGCTTGAAGAAATTTGGCCGTTTTCTTCTTGAGTTATTAAAAAAGTGCACCCTTTTTGGGGGGTTTTGGGGTTTTTGGGTTTTGGGGGGGGGGGGGGGGGGGGGGAAGTGTGGCTGGGGGGTGGGGTTTTGGTGGAGTTTGAAACGTGATATCAGGACACCTTGGGGTATAACTGGTGTAAAAATTATCAAAATTGCCCACCCTGTACAAAACCTCGAATTCTATATGTGCGCCCCAAACCAGTGCGTGTTGCGTGATTATGGCAAAACACGCACCGCGCCAACACACTCCGACAGGGGTATCCAACGATGCATAAATCATTTGGGTTTCCCGAAGCACTAAGTCTGCAGACTCAAATAACCTTCAGTCTCTGCCTTTCTTGAACAGACTTTAGTATTTCGCGTGTCTAAGCCACTGGCGGGCCCAGAGCGCTATCTTTGCTACTTGAAGTAAAAACGCCAAAATATTGCCTGCGACGTTGTATTTTGACAAGTTTTGCACATGAAAAGACAAAAATGTCAAGATTTTGGCCTGCGGTGCAATTGTAGTGCTATATTACAGGCTTGATGAATTGCAAAGTTCATTTTTCGGCGATTTCCCGCAAGAATATGGCCTAGAAACTGCAAAATTTGCGCGCGCGTCGCCATTTTGAGATGTCCAATTTTGCGCCCTCCCCATTGGAAAGTGCTGCGTCCGCCACTGTTCGAACGTGCGCTCGGCAGAGGAGCCATTTCTACAGTATCCAGAAGTCGAATCAGGCTCACTTTCCCTACCTACCATTGGCAGGGCATGTTCCACCCGGCGCGCAAGGTGCGCGACCCCTACTGGAAGGTGTTCAACAACCTGATCCTGGGCAGTCAGGACGCTTTGGTCGCCGGCTACCCCCGCGTCAGCTCCGAAGAACCGGCCAGAAATCGATACGTCCGGGACGAGCTCGACTTTGTGTTGTAGTGGAAGCCGCGTCGCCTCTTCTCATCTTTGTTGTTGGTTGTCGTTACCTTTGGAATAGTATCGCGTTCGAGTGGCTGATGTGGTGATAGAGCGAGGAGCGTTGGTTTCGATCGTTCGCTGGTCAGTCGCCCTTTGCCGAAATGTGTGTATCGCCGCTCTCGGGCGGCACAACGTTTATGTTGTACTTGGTGGTCTCTTGCTAGTAAATAAATGTCGTCGCGTGGGTGGCCGACCCGCCCTCTGGCGTTGCGTTGTACCACTGCAATTGAGTTGGAACTCTGACGTACCGATTGACGCCCAAGCTAAACCATCTTCTAATCGTCAGTCAGCCAGCACCTACACATGCGTGTAGATTTCTTGATAGTTGTGATCAGGTTTGATCTATGTACATGTGAAGTAACTTGCTGTCGTGTCACCTTTGACAGCTAGGTCGCACCCGTCGGGCTCTTGATTGCAATCTCGCGCCTCTGGTGGAGGGAGGCGCAGGCGCCCCAACTCTTCCATATGGCGTCGGCGGCGACGTCGAGCGAGCGGGCCGCGTGGGCGGGCGCTCGGGAGCTGAAGCTGTACCTGCACGACCAGCGCTACGCCGACGTGGAGCTGCTGGTCAACGCCGCCGCCTTCGACTCTGCGGAGGAGCCCCTGCGTCCCGGCGACATGTTCGAGATCCGGCAGGCGGCGGCCGCGAAGAGCGGCAAGGGCGCGGCGGCGGCGGCGCTTCTGCTCCAGTACACGAAGGAGGCGGCGGCGCTCTCCTTCAACAAGACCAAGGCCATCAGCGTTCACAAGGGCGTCGCAGAGGCCTTCGAACTCAAGACCTACGTAGACGTCCTAGTGCGGAGGGTCGACCCGGGGCAGGTCTGCTATCGCGAGATTTTGCGTCCTTTGCGCTTGCGCTAGAAGGCGCTTCCCTCGACTCCTCAGGTGTCCCTGGACCTGGTGGAGTTCACCTTCAAGGAGCAGTACGCCAGTCGGGCGGACCTCCATCGCCTGCGGAAGCGTCTGCTTGGCAGCTGCGCCCATTTGAACAAGAAGATCGACCTGTTCGGACTGAGGATGGTCGTCACAGAGATGGTGCTGAAGGGACAGCGACTGCCTTCTGGCTTCATCGCCGACCACACGCGCTGCGTCTTCCGCTCCAGCAGCTCCATGGTAGCGGGCTACGGTAGCTTCCGTCTGTTCCATGTGTAGCTGGCATCTCTCTTCTTACAAGAAGCATAATGGCATTCTATAACGTGCAAAGTGTAAGAAAGTGTGCTGAGTTACGCAGCAGTCTTCGACTAACCGTCTACTATTATGGACGAAATATATATTATGCCGTTTGGGTTTCTTCTCGAGCGGTGAGGTTTCTGTGAATTTCTAGCCCTAGCAGGACTACCGTACGTATATCCTGACCTGTCTACATACGTCCCAATATCGCCCTATTTCGATAGCCTTCCATATTGAGTCCCGTGACACTGTGACCGTTGCCTTGCCTTTTACAGGTGTTCATCTTCCTGCAGATGAGCTCGGAGATGTGGGAGTTCGACCTGCAGGGGGAGCTCTACTTCGAGAAGTGCGTGGACGGCTTCCTCCAGGAGATGTTCGCCCTCTGGAAACTCAACAACTGCTGCCACTACGTCTCCGTCGTCCTGCTCAGCCGATGGTTCTACGACGAGATGGAGGTGGGGGAATTCATTGGATTTTTTATACTCCACAAAAAAGTGTGGAGTATATAGCGTTTGCGCGCGAAACGCAGAAAATTACAACGGATGTAGCTCGCGCGTGAAGCGGCCGATCTGCAAACGGTCTTTTGCGTTGGGTAGGCCTAGTAAGTGGGCAGGGTGGAAAACAAACGGGGTCACGCTGCGGGACCCCGTTGACGGGAAATTCAAAAATTTAAGTTTTTAAAGTACTGAAAATTGGGTTGGGCAAGGTAGAACTCGAAAAAGTTGCATATAAGGGTATGTACTATCTTTTGATATGTTGTAGTACTCGATAGGGCCGAGGGTGGAAGAAATGAATTGGATCGCTGCGGGACCCATTTTGGCGCCAAATTTGAAAAATTCGCGATTTTTTGCTATTTTCCGACTTTGACGGTTTGCTGTGCGCGATAGGTAGCAGTTAGAGCCGCGAGACCGCTTTTGGTGCTCCTTCCCAGATGTCCTTTATCGAATGAGCCATGAACGGAGAAAATCGGTTGAGACACAAAAAAGTTATCTTGGTGGAACTTTTTTGACTCCGGGGTCAAAAATTGCGCTTTTCGCGTTCCAGCGTCTGTAGCGCTCGAATGCGTTGCCGAATCGGTTCAAAAGTGGTTTCAAACGATTCTACGTTAAAATCTGTCCAGAGAAGTGGTTTTGGAAAATTTGCAGAGCTACAGTAACCCTGCCGCGTCCATTTGAATATTGGGTGTGGGGTCGACTTTCGCGATGTTATTCTCGATTTCGGGGTTTTCGGGGGCGCTGATTACGAATTTGGCATTCGTTTAGCGTTTAGATGATGTTTGAACATACCTATGACGAATTTGCATGCTACCATACCTCAAGTGAAAAAGTTCGGTTCCTGGAGTCCATAGGAAGTTAGGAGTGTTGTATGTTGATTCTGGGATATTCTGGGATGTAGATCACGAATTCGGTATTAGTTTTGCGATTGGGGGTGTCAGGGGGCCACAACAGCAGATGAGTCACCGTGCGTAGGAGTTCAAATTTGTGGAGTATACTGCGTCCCCCGGACGACTTGCCTGGTTGTAGTGGGAGGTATTTGCTACAAATGTAGGTAGCTGAGGTTTCTAGACTTACACAAGCGGTTACAGTATGTAGGTAGCGTATATGCCGCCCGAAGGCGGGGTGACGTGGCATTGCTTCGTAGCGTATTCCCCGCAACTCGTCATTTCTGTTCGCGTTGAGGTTGCGCAGATGCCGGAAGGTGTGCGCGCCCGTCTCAATCTGTCGCGCGACCACCGCCGGCGCCACTACCAGGACTTCTACAAGCTCATAGTGCAGAACGAGCACTACGAGGACTGGACGCCGCTGCTGGCCAAGATCAAGCTCTGCTTCCACCGCTACCGTCGTGACATTCGACGCTTCCACTCCGACCTCCTGAGGGAAGAAGGAGGAGACGCCGCCGGTGACGACAGAGGTGGCTATGGATCACTAACACTTGTTAGCTAGTGGTGTGGTTCGGCCGACTTTGCGTTGAGGTTGATTACAGTACCCCCTCTCTTCCTGTAGATGTGGAGTGGCGCTGGCGCCTGGACAACTCGGCGGCCATCGACGGTCAGTTCCTGCAGACGGTCAACATGGCGCTCAACGCCTACGACCTGCACGAGGTCGACCGCCGATTCGAGATCACTGGACAGCAGATCGTCTTCGTCAGCCCCTGTGAGAGCGGCGCGACGAAACGCCATACCAACCAAACCATTCAATTCCGTCCGTACTAACCTGTGTGTTGCAGCCAGCGGCGTCTTCAACGTGGACCGCACTCTTGCCGGCCTGACGAAGCAGCGCCTGATCGACCTTGGCGTCTCCCTAGACCTGGTGCTCCTGGGGGAGCAGCCCCTGCACCCTGCCCCGCTGTTCGTCTTCCACGGCACCAGCTCCAGGGCGCACCCATTCCAGGATTACTTTCTGCCCCATTGGATGAACTACAGGTGAGGATTCTGGTGGGCGCACTTGCTACTGATATGGTACATTAGCTAACGTAATCTATGTTCCAGCTACTACCGTTCCCCCAGTCGGCCAGGAATCACGACGACCTTTCGACCGAGGGCCAAGCTGCCAGAGGGCGTTCTCGGCGCCGCGAAGCAGGAGATTCTGTCCAGCGACCTGTTGCCGGCCTCCGACAACGGCGACCCCTTCTCTTACCCCGACTTCGAGGCACATTACGAGGCGGCGTGGCGCCCCATCGTCCGCAGCAGCGGCGCTGGGAGGCGCGGCTCCAATCAGAAGCTGCCGGCGCCCAGACGCTCCTCGCGCTCCGCGATCGAGCCGCTGCCTGCCACGCCCAAGACGGAACAGAGGCGCCAGACCGTTTCCATTCCAAAGAGAAGCTTCGAGCGGCCGCATGCGACGGGCGCGGGCGCGAGGAAGGTCTCGGCTTCGACGGCCATTGGCATTCCGAGTAGGTAACGATAACATACATACTACGTATTACACCGCTGACGCGTATAGGTAGCTAATCTCATACGGTCGTTTGGGCGTTGCAGATGGGTCGTTGGCCAAGGGTTGCGCGAACGCCGCCTCCCTGGACTCGAACTGGAGAACTGAGAAGCCGTTGGCGCCCCTCTCCTTTGTGACGCCGGGCGATTTGGCGCCTATGCGCAGCGCCAAGGCCGAAGCGCCCTGCTCTTCGACGTTGCCGCGTCGAGTGCTGGTGACGCCGAGGGCGGCGTCAAATCGACCGGGTGCCTTCGACGATCGGACAGACATTAATTCCGGAGGAAGTCCCTTGTTCACGGGGTCCTCTTCTCGCCCTCTGGTCAATCCCTTCCGCCTCTCTGACTTCCCCATCAAGATCACGGCGAATCGCCGCCGCTGGATCCACGTCTTCCCCGTGGACGCCGACGGCGACGCCACGCAGGCGCACCACAAGATCGCCGGCGAGTCCACCACCTACGCCACCTACTCCAAGAGGAGCGGCGGCGCTGGGGGCGCCGGTATACTGGCGCGCAGCCAGTCGCAGGCCGGGGAACCGCAGCTTCCCATGTCGCCCATGTCTGTGAGACCGGAGCCGACGGGCCTGCAGGCGCCTAAGCCGGGTGTGCCTCTTGCGCAGTTGCGCCTGCGCCCTTGCACAAGCCTTCCCATCGCTTCTTCTTCCTCCAGCGGCCAAGAAGGATGTCTGGGCCTGGGGTTCCACTGGCGAGGAGCCCTGGAACCCGGACATGAAGATCGAGATGGATTGGAAGTCGCTGATCCGCTCCGCCCTCCTGCCCATCACCACCGACTACTTCCCCGACGGTCGCTCTCTCAAGGAGGACTACTTCGTCAACCACTTCACCGTTGTCCTGCCACAGCCCGCCTCCAGCGCTGGTGGGTGGGTAGTAAGTGTGATCACAAGCATGGATGTACAAGGTCCGACCAGTTGCTGGTATGCTGAATGTCGTCCAATTAGAAATCGATACCAAACAGCATGTCATACCGATATTAGGCGCCTAGCGTGTGAACGAATCCAAAGCTTGGGCTTTTCTGTTGATGTAGATATTTTGAGGAATCGTGACTCCTATGTACAGAGATGAGAAGTAGGTTCTGCTTGTGATTCCTATGCACCTCTTGCTCCTCTGGATTGATTGTCTACTACGGTATGTCAGAGTACAGTAACCCCGTTGCTCAGACGAGACGTCGGAGGACATTCGCCAGTCGTTGTTCGATGAGCTGATCTGTCAGCGTCTGCAGAAGGGCTTCCAAATAGTTCTCTTTCCCAAGGAAATGATTCGATCGGCCATTGCGACCACGACCTCGCCCCTAGTCGCCTATCAGGTGAGATTATTGGATTTCGTATTGAAGTCACTTCTGTTGTGTCACAGTCTCATTTTGATTCAGGACGGCCAGGAGCTGAAAGAGCTCTACCTGAGCATCAACAGGGTGTATCAGCGCATTGTTCTAGTGGACTACACCATCTACGTGACCAGATACAGTCCCAAGTGCCCCGTCAGGGTGCCGCCGGCCGTCTACGACTACCAGTTTCAAGTCGGTGTTAGGCTGTTGTTTCTCCAACTGTGTTGCCATAGGTACAGTACATACACAGTGATCAGCAGCTGCGTACTCAAAGATAGTAGTCGTAGTCGTAGTCAGCGCGTAGTCGAGATCATAGTTTCGATTGGGGGGGGGGGGGGGGGGGGGTTACCCCCCCCCCCCTACCAACGGCCAACAAGAACGAAATTCTTGCCCCCCCCCCCCCCCCCCCCCTAGCCGAGTTCTAGCTACCCCCCCCCCCTAAAAATCAGGAAATTTCCCAAAAATCGACATAAAATTGGCAAAAATGTTCGCCTGCGTCGCTATTTTTGAGCAATTTTGAGTCATTTTGGTACAATTTGCTTCAAAATTGAGTAAAAATATGCGTTTTTGGCGACTTTTGGCAGTTTTTAGGCTTTTTTGGCTATTTTTGGAGAGCTCCAAGAACAGGATTCCTGTTCTTGTTACCCCCCTCCCCCAAATCTCGGTCGAACCCCCCCCCCCCCAGCTTCGCGACCAATCGCAACTATGGTCGAGATTGACAAATGGGACTTCAGAAAATCGTATGGGGGATTGTAGGCGCAAAATTCTACTACTTAGAGCGCCTCTTAGGCTCTAAGATAGTGGCTTTACTAGTTATTTGTGGAAGATGGCCGTTTCGACACTGAGTAGCCGTCCCCTGACGAGACCCGAAACCGGCGGAGAAATACTTCGCCTGTTACTCAGTGTCGAAACGGCCCTCTTCCACAAATAACTATGAATGTCAACTCACGTCTTCGCAGTGTGTCATGCCCAATCTAGTGGCTTTGCTGTTATTGTGTTGGGGGGGGGGGGGGGGGTTCGTGGAGATTTGCCTCCAATGCCCCTTTTGGGCACGCCACTGGTCGACGGTCGAGTGCGGCGCCTACATCTTAGGCAGAAGGCGCTTTTACTGCGCGCTCTCCAGGTGCCTGACAGTCTGTCGTACGAGTGGAGTCGCACTCGGTTCGAGCACGACGGCACGGAGGGCGTCAACTGGAGCGTCCTGGACGAGTTCGTGGTCACCAAGGCGGCCGGGGAAGGAGACGCCTGCTCTGAAGAAGAGGACGAAAGGCAGACGGACATGATGAAGTTCTGCAAGGGACGCTTCCTCCTGCTGCCCAGAGGGCATCAGACGACAAACCAGGCTATTATAGAGGGTGAGTGCGCAGTTTGAAGGGTGGTTTGGGCGACTGGATGCGCGGTATTCGCTCAAGTGCTTCAGTTCGTACTTACTAGTACGTACAAACAGTACTTGCATGCAGTGCGTACGTACATAAAATACTTACACACAGTAATCACATTACACAGTACGTACAAGTACGTACTTACAAGTAAGTTACAAGTATTACAAATACGTGCCTGTGCGCATTTGCACAATGGTTGCTAAGATTGCAGAGATCCTCCGCCAGCCGCGAGGCCCCATCGGGACGCCGGCCAAGGTGCGCTGCGACATCTACCGCCACGCGGAGGGCGCGAACGGCGAGCTGCGCCCCAGTCGGCTCAAGGAGGGCTTCGTCAAGTTCCTAGAGGTGCTCAACCGCATTCGGCGGCCCCACCACTCGACGCAGCGATTCATCGACTCGAAAAGCGCCAAGTGGCCGGACATCCCACTGTCCTGGGACTCGGACGAGCAGCTGTGCGCCAGGGCGGCCGAGGAACTGTCGGCGCTGTCTCAGACCCCCACCGAGAGATTACCCCATGGAAGCTTCGTGTCGGCCGAATTCTGCCACTGGCTGGTGGGGCGGTCAAATGGACGGGTTCCAACGATTGTGGATGCTGTCGCTGTTGGACAAAGATTGCTCAACTCGGGACTAATTGCTCGCTTAGGTGGGCGTTATCTACAGCATGGTGTACATAATTTGCAATCTACCAATCTACGCGCATACATTATTGGCATGCAGGCGGAGGTCCAGCGGACGGATTCTGTTACGGCGTCTTCTTCTACCGCTTTCGGCCGCCGTCGGAAGGAGCCAACGGCGCCGACGAGAGGCCGTCGTCGTCTCGGCTGATCGAGGCGGCCATGACGCTCGATGACGGCGCCGAAGTCAGCCAATTGTCGACGGCCGGCTGCTTGCTGCGCACCGACGTCTGGCTGTCGGCCGGCGGCGGCGCCGCCCGACGGGACGCGACGCGGCGCGAGTGGGCTCGACTGCGCACGGGCGCCCTGTTCCTGGCCGGCGGCGTCTATGAAGTGCGCGTGGAGTGGCTGTCGGCGGCCGGCTGCAGCGTGGCAGAGCTGGTGCACAGTCAATGGTTCCGGAAGACAGAATCGGCCGCCGTCTTCCAGCTGCTGCCCGCCCCGCACGACCTCTTCGCCCTCCCCCACAACCAGCACAGCGACCCCTTCAGGTGTGAAAGATCTGGATACTGTAACTGCCAAATAGCATTGCGAAATAGCGGTGGCGTCGCAAGCTCTATGAAGCGCATGATTCCATTCGTGTCGTCAGACGCTCTTCAGGTGTCCCGTCAGGATCCACCTGAGCCAGTTTGAGGTGGGCCATCTCGACAGCGCCCAGCTGATCGCCGTCTTTCGCGAGGCGCTGGCGCGCTTCGGCTTCATCGAGCTGCTGCCCTGCCACAGCGCCGACGACGGGAACTCTCCCGCTTCCATGAATTGGGAGCAGCAGCAGGCGCAGTCGTCGTCGTCGCGATCGACGCTCGAGTTCGTCCACTGCTCCGGGGGAATGTTCGTTCTGGTGGACAGGGCGGCGGAGCCTTCCAGCTGCCTATGGGCTTGGAACTACCTGCTCTCCCACCGCTACCGTAACCAGTACGTCACGGGCGACGAGCGCTTCCTCGATGCCGTCCTGGCCGACTTCAGGCGCTTCTGCGCCGGCCGGCCCACGGACCACCGCCTGTCCGACCTTGTCGAGCAGTTGGTAGTGTCGTGATGATGTTGTACAGTAAACGCGTGAAGGTTGGTTGTGGCGCCCGCTTTGTGACACTGTGACAACAAGAGAATATCTCTATTGCCATTGGTCCTTGTGTCCTTTGGTGATGGACGTGGAATGATTCTTGGCTGCGACGCCGCTAGGTATTTGTAGATCTGTTATTGTGCGATAGTGCAAATTCTACTGTAGTGCTGAAGAGAAGCCACACATCGCGATGCGCTACGGTCAGCTGGTCGTGGGACCTGCGGGCAGCGGAAAGGTGGGGTCCATTTGCGTCTTAGAGTAAACTGAAGAGAACGAAACTCGACAGGTTTCAGTCGACCTACTGCGCGGCCATGAAGCAGCACTTTGGCGTGATGCAAAGACTGGTTAGGGTTGTCAACCTAGACCCGGCGGCTGAGGAGTTTAGCTACCCCTGCTACGCCGGTGGGCGAGTGGCGCGAATGGTTGTATATGTACTCGATGTACAATATACGTGGTTGTGGCTACATAGAAAACATAACGTAGCTTCGCCTAACCTTTGAAAGGAGTTGTTGTATCGTGACGGTACGTTTGTCCGGTATGTATGTCGTATCGTTGTATGTATGAATTCATGAATTGCTGTTTTGACATTGAATTTCGCCTTTATCACTCCTTCAAATGTGGCCTAATAGGCACATTGGCTTTGCTAGATGTGGATACCTATTACCATATCTTCAGCACTTTTTGACAGAGGTACATACAAATACTGTGCAGACGTGCGCGACCTGATCCGGCTGGAGGACGTGACGGAGGACGAGGATCTGGCGTTGGGGCCGAACGGCGGTCTCGTCTACTGCATGGAGCACCTCGTCGACAACCTCGACTGGCTCGAGGAGCAGCTTGGCGAGGACGACGACGACTATGTGCTCTTCGACTGCCCCGGTAGAAGTGTGGGCGCTTTACAGTGGGTAGTGCAGAGCTTCATACAAGTTGTGTGTTGTTTGCTGTAGGTCAGATCGAGCTCTACTCCCACCTGCCGCTGATGCGCCGCTTGGCCGAACGCCTGGGCGCGCTCAACTTCCGCCTCTGCGCCGTCTTCCTGCTGGACACGCAGTTCCTTCTGGACGCCTCGAAGTTCATCTCCGGGGCACTGGTCTCCCTCAGCTGCATGATCGGCCTCGAGTTGCCCTTCGTCAACGTCCTCAACAAGATGGACCTTCTCAGTAGACGACAGAGGGACATGGTCGAGAGCTTCCTCATTGGACCCGACGCGGGAGGAGACGCCGCCAGAGATCTACTCAGCTTCTTTGATGAAGAGGAAGACGAGGGCGCAGGCTCGTCTTCCGCCGCCGCCGCCGCCTCCCGGAGCAGCAATCTCTCCAGAGCGCTGGCCGACTTGGTCCGCTCTAAAATTCGCATCGCTACCATATCTCGTTTGCTCGCGCAACTCGCTCCCTCTTCTTCCCCCAACTCAGCTGGCCGACTACAGCCTGGTCCACTTCCAGTCTCTAGACAACAGTGACGACGAGTCGGTGGCCGAGTGCGCCCTCGTCGTCGACAACTGCCTGCAGTACGGCGAGGACGCTGAAGTCAAGGACCGCTTCCCCGAGGTTCGCACTCCTGATTTTGGGTTTTGGTACGATGCTCTGTCTGTCCATTTGACTCGCGCGTCCAACTTGGTTGTTTCACGCGATCCCAATTCCCGTTGCAGGAAAGCGAGATGGCAGGAGGCAACGGCATGCTATTCTGAAGATGCGGCGCTGGTTCTCCGTGTTCTGGTGTAATACGCTTTTCTGCCTTACGTGTTGATTGAAGAACTGCCTTACAACAACGCAACTCTTCCCTCGCGTCACATGCGCACAGCACAACGTCAGATTTGCAATGAAGACGTCATTGGGTGCAGCGGTCGCTGTTCTCGCTCTAGTGGGTGAGCGATGAGAGCTAATAATACATAGTAGCTCCAGTGTAGACAATTCTGTCCGCTTCTAGCTTCTGTCGAAGCCAGACCGCCAGTGCGCCGGCGTCGTCAGACTTGGACGGGTCGAAGGTCGATAACCGACCCGTGCCGCAATCGCGTCCAGCCCCTGTGGGGAGGCGGCGACCTCCAGTGGGAGACGAACCCCGTGGGCGTCGGCTACGGCTTCTCGGGATGGAACCCCGGCGAGCAGAGTCCCTACGGATTCGACATCGTCCGTTGTTCGCTGCCAGAATCGTTGCTACCCGCCGGCAAACATGACAGTTGCAGGGCGTGGGCTACCGTAATCCGCAAGGCTTCGGTGTGGGCCTGGGCGGCTTCGACAAGCTCTTCGACCCCTGCCAGAACGAGCGCCGACTGCCCTCCATCATCGAGCAGGCGGCGGCGCCTCTGCGCTCGCAGACGGACGCGTCGCTGCCCGCCTGGGCGAGAGGGGGCGACTGGAACGTCCCGGAGCGAAGACTGGACCCCGTCAGGGACACGCACGTCGCCAGTCGCTACCCTGACGGCAGCCATCTGCCCGTGCTCAGCTTCCCCCACAATATGCCCTGGGCCAGACACTACCGCAACCCGCTCTCATCTCTCGCCACTGGGTGATTTTGATGGAACTCATAAGCCAGGTACATTCGTACAAACTAGTAGTACCAATAGACATGAAGCAAACCCGCGCCGGATAGAACAAGAGAACAGCCATTTGCCGACAAAGCGGAATCGTGAGCTAGATAAAACTACGACTCTCCCTCATACGCTTTGGCAATAGGTGATAGATAGCAGGCGCCAGGCAGTCTACAATACGGGCGACGAAGGCGCGCGCTTCAACGCCGACTTATCGAAGGCGCGAATGGAGTTGAGCAGCGACGCCTGGCTGGCCGACGGCTTCACTTCCGCCGTTGTCGTCGCCGACGCCAGTGGTGGCGGAGGCGGAGGGGACGGCGGCGGTGGCACAGCGGAAGGCGAAGCGCCCGAATCTGCGTCGTCGCGACTCGGCTCCTCCAGTTGTCCTACGGAAGAAGCGCTATTCTCCGCTTTGGCGCCGATCGTTGTCGTGGACGTCTCCTTGACTTGCGACTTCAGCGAGAGCTGAATCAAAAGGTGGGGACTTTTAGGAGCTCGAATCGCAGTGAAGTTGGAAGCAACCTTGACTAGCTTGCGACGCTCGGCCTTCCTCTCCTTGGAGTTGACGTACTGGTGGAGCTTGACCTCGCGAACGTGCTGCTTGTACTGCAAGGGACAGACGACAGCACAGGGCATCACAAGGCCTATCGTATTTGGCCACCAGATAGCTGGCGCTCGCTACCCACCCGGGAACGGTCGGAGGCGAGACGCGCCTCGATTCGCTGTCTAGATTGGGCCAGAGCCTTCTGGACGGCCACGGGCATTCGCAGCTGCCCACTCGAAGGGGCGCGCACTTGCACGGAAGAGAACAGCCTGCCATACGGCGCTCCACGTCTGTCCCAAATCGACTGCGCAACACGAAGGAGGTTCCAACCGGTTTTGCAGCAGCTGCTCAATAGTCGGGAGCTTGTCGCTGACTAGAATCGACGAGAGCAGGTCATCTGAATGAAAGTGGCTGAGTGATGCCTCATAGACACACAGCTGCGTGAAGGGAGATACAAGGGCAGCACGAATATTGCCCAGGGTGGTGTTTTTTCCGTCGCAGAACAGAGAAGGCAGGACTTACGGTATGCAGGAGGGCAGAAGGAGATGGCCGAGTCGGGTCGTACCATGGTCAGGGCGCCGTTGCCAGACATCAGGTCGCAAAGAAGTAGGCCGAAGCAGTAGACGTCCATGTCCTGCGTCGTCTGCCGAGAAGACGGAGAAAGACGCTCGCGACACTTCTTACCAGAACAGAGTACGGTAGCTAGCAGAGCAGACCTTGACGGCCTTGTTGCGAATCAGGCACTGTCGATAGAAGGAGGAGAGGCCCAGGAAGCCGGCCTCGACGTCGAGAAGTCGGCAGCCCTCTTCCGTTATGACCACGTTGCCAGAGTGAAGGTGACCTACACGGATGGAGACACAGGTGCGAGACAACAAGCGTATTCGACGTCGACGCCGCCAACGCACCGTAGGGGACGCCGAGTAAATGAAGCAATCGCAGGGCTTCGAGGAGATGGCGTCCAACGAACTGGAAGGCCGAGTCGGTCAGCTCTCCGGCTACTCCCAGCTTCCGGATGAAAGCGTCCGTCGGCTTGCGCTACAACGCAGAAGAAGTCACCATTGGCACAGTTATGGCGAATCAAACGTGTCAAATGGCCGCTAACCTGTTGAAACTGATCTCTGATAGTGCCCTCCGCAAAGAAGGGCCGAACGAAGAGAGCGCCGGCGGGTCCGCACCAAGAGAGCGTGGGTGAGCAGATGAACGGATGGTCGAGCTGTTGGAGGAACTGCGCCACCTGCATGGAATCGGCCGGATCGCCGCACCAGTCGGGCCCATAGCGATTCTGCACAGTGCTAGCGATTTGAGAACAGCACACACTACTGTAGGTTAGGAAACACTGTGGTGGCTACAGTATACCCACCCAGGCAAGAACCGACGTTCGCGCCTTCCCACGACTCCCTTCCTCGCCGACTAGAAAGTATTGCTTCCGCATACGACAGCGCCAGCCTGCCAAACGAAATCAAAGTCTGCATGCTGTTAGGCAAAACGTCTCCCACGCGGGTTTTCTCGCATGTTCGTTGCGTGCGACAGAAGCAACGCGTGTGGCAGCAGCGCAAGTGGCGAGATCACACGTCGCACGCAATCACCGATCGTCTCTCCTTCTTCTTCTGTCTGTCAGTCGCTAGGGCCGTCGTCTGCCGGAGGCGGCGGCGGCGCGCACGAAGAGGTCGGCGTTGTCGGGTCCGTGCAAGGCGGCGTAGCAGTTGTGGAGGCGCAGCAGCTCCTCCAGCGACGGTCGGGGCGCCGACGAGACGGAGTCGCCGCTGTCGACGTAGAAGCCGCCGGCGCCGTTGGCCCTCAGGCGGAGATGACGCCAGCTGCGCCGAGCCGTCGAGAAGTAGCACAGCTTGAGGGGAAGTCTGTCGCCGTTGTCGCCGTCGTCCTCTGCCACCAGCGGCTCCCAGGGCGCCTCGTGGTAGAGGGCGAAGTTGGCCGGCCGGTGGCGCAGCTCCTCTGCTATCTCGTCCCGGCCGCAGATGCCGCGGTACTCGGCGAACTTGGTTCGGAACTCGGGCAGGGTCCAGCCGCCGCTCGACAGCCTTCCGTCGCGACCCAGACTCAGGTCCTTGCGAGAAACTTGCAGCAGCTCGGCCGTTCCGCCGTACTTCGAGGCTTCGCCAGCCGCCACCGTCGCTCTGGTGGTGAACCGACTGCTGCTGGGCGACCAGACTTCTTGGGTCTGCTGCTGCCGTCGGTTGTCCGGCCAGCGAGGCCACAGCACTCCCAGATTGGGCGCGTACAAGCCTCGTGTCGTCTCTCTGGTACTGTAGGTTGGCGGCGAGCGGACGGTGCGACTGCGCTGCTGTCTCGAGTCCTGTCGATGGTGGAGGGCCAGCGGCTGTCCTCGCTCGCTTGGGTAGATCCGCGGATGCGTCCTGTCCCTTCTCGACTGGCGCCTGGGCCGCTCGGGGTAGTAGAGCTCGGGCCAGTAGAGCTGCAGGTGGGGCGCGTAGAGACTGCCGTCCTCCTGCTCCTCCACGCAGTAGTCATTGTGGCCGGGACCATCGATGCTGGACGGTCGACGGCTCTCCTTCCTTCCCTGCTCTTCCTCCCCTTCTTCTTCTTCGCTGTCGTCGTCTCTGGCGGGCGCGGCGACGGCCGGCGGGGGCGCTTGTCGGGGGTCCGGCTGGGGCCAGTAGAGGCGCAGGTGGGGCGCGTAGAGTCGGCCGTCGCCCACCTGTTGCACGGCGTAGACGGGCGGAGAACGCGGCGCCGACTGCAGCTCGGGGAGAGTGTCGTCTTCGTCGTTGGAGGAGAGAAGCGGCCGACCGAACCGACTGCCGCTGGGGCTGATCACCCGCCGGAACTGCTCCTCCTTCGAAGTTGACATGACGGCTGCTCTCGCCTCGGGAAAGCAACTTCTTCTTTCTCTTCTTCCTCTCTTATCTTCCTTATACTGTCACAATTATTATTATATTGCTTAGTTTCTGCCGAATTTCTTTGCAACTGTCCAGCTCAGCGTTACTAATGATATCTCGCGAAGGCATTAGAAGAGCGAAAGTATAGTAACGTTGCTATTTCGGCGCGTTGCGCACTCACCAGTCTGCTGCCACACCTCCTTTGTGGCACAAGTCCGCAGCTGCAAATTCCTCAAACTCAGAAGCACCGAATCCAGATTGCCCGCTAGAACGAACGAAAATAGCGTGTGTGATTGCCAAGCAATTGCACAGTTACATCTATAGAGCCGGCTCACAAAGCATATTCTGCGAAGGACGCTCTCCAACCGGTGAGAACTCTAGCCCGTTGACACCGAGAAAGGAGCGCACTTCCTCACAGAGGGAGAAGAGCGGATGCGACAGGACTTCCTCCAGGTACTTCTGAAAAGAAATGGAAGCTCGAGGGGATCGCCGCATTCCGTTTTATACGAGAGCGGGAGCTAGTGGTCCCACGCCAAATACCAATCAATCAACCAAACAAACCCATGGCCTGCGCGCAACCACGGTCAGTGAAAGAAGCGGACTATAACCCACCTGCAATCCATGGACGCGCTCGGAGACGACGTGTCCCTGCAGAGGCCGAAGTCGCTTGGGCGGCAGCGGCTGCGACGGCCACTTCTCGTCGCCGTCGCCGGCGGCGGCCGCTTGACTCAACAGTTGGTGGAGACGAACGAAGTCGCGGTAGCGCCGGCGAGCCTTCCACGAAGACGCCGACGACGACCTTCCGCCAAGGGAGGAAGAAGGTCGCACCACCAGCACGTACTCCTTGAAAAGGAATCGGCGCGGCTATTCATTAGAATAAGAAAGTACAACGCACAGAGACAGCAAAGCGATCCTCCATTCGGACGGTGCCTGCCCGACACCCATCCAACCTACCGTGAATCCCTTGCTGCTGTCGGTAGTGTCAATCGATGCAGACAACGTGTCTGAGTCATCGACCAGCGCATCGCCAGAGCTATCTGCGTCGAATATTGACATCTCTTTCCGGCAAGTAATCAAACTCCTCCACCTTGTTTATCACAGAAGAATCACCTGAGAAAGCATCGCTTGAAAGGCGAACTCCGTTCGGAAAGACACGCACCAGTGATGTTCTTGGCAAAGTTTGTTTGTCACAGAGAATTTGTAATTTTGCGCTGGTGAAGTACTGTAGCATAATTATTCAAATAATTAGTGGTACTTCAACAAATCACCACCACGTCAATACAAGTCCGTTGTCAAAGTATGTATTTCCCATTCCTGCGGCGATGCCGAACAGCCGAACCGGAATGCTAGCTTTACACAACACGTTTGCCACAACAAGTGCACCTTGTAGGTTCATATGTAGCCAGCCAAACAACCGATCCAGAGACAGAACAGCGACCGATTTACATTCGCACAACCGCAGAGAGTTGGCAACCACTGCACAAATCCGAGAACGTGTGGTGGAATCAATCATTACTCCACCAGGCTCACTAACAACACTCGTGTAGGATACAGCGAGTCGATCGCTCATAATACGGTACTTAATTACGAACCCCGCATCTAAGTCGGAGATCAGCTGCTTTGCACGTTGTACGGACACGTCAAGGAATCAGGTAGTTCGTTGCCGTCGCACTCAGGAAGGCGGCGCGCCTTTCACGCGCGAAACACGGCCGCCTAACGAATGGCCCGTCCGAATATCAATTGGCCATCGGGCGAAGAGTGGCGTTGGAGGGTCGCCGCCGAGGCTGACCTCCGCGCTGGCGGCGGAGCGCGCGACGACCACTGCGGCGGGCCTGTTTGTTTTATAGAAACGGGGGGTTTTCCTGACACAGTTTTTCCCTCACGCCCCGTCGAACATGGGAGCGGGAAGAACGGACGAACGGATGGACGGCCGGAGGCGCGACGCGAGACGGCGCGGAGACAAAAGTCCGGAGGAGGGAGGGACTCGAAAGTAGCACGATCTGAACCGTTTTTTCTCTCTTCCCCCTTCGCATGGTCGCACTCGCGTTAACGTGTCGCCAGCGCCGAGGAAAAACGACTGGCTCCGCCGGTGATCCTGTTGTATTCGGGCGGCTGGCCGGCGGGCGCGAAAGGCGCGAAAAGTAGGACGACCTAATCTGATAAACCTGCCAGAATCATTAATCGGCGCCGTCAAATTCCCAGCGCTGGCACTGTCCGACGACACCTTTGCGGAGCGCCCCCTTTGATCCCTACGCCGCCGGAGGGAGGCGACCATTTTTCCGCGTCGGCGTCCCCTCGAATCAGAGGTCCTTTCCTTCATTCGGCCCCGTCCGCTTTCATCGTCGTCGAAGATGGTTCTTCGCCCTTTGGTCTGCCTCGTCCTGGCGGCGGCACTGCACGCTGAGAAGAAGGACGAGGAGCACTTCGACAACGAGCTCGTCAAAGGTGTTTGTTGTTTGACGCTGCTTCTGTTAATCATATCAGTGCAGCTCGACGATAGATAACTTGACCATATTGCAGAATGCCGGCCGCTGGATCGCAATCTCGACCTTCTCTTCGTGCTGGACGGCTCGGGCTCCGTCAGCGGCAACACCTTCGACACGCAGATGGACATGGTCAAGAAGATCGTGGAGAACGTCGACATTGCGCCCGCCAAGTCGCGCGTGGCCCTGCTACAGTACTCCGGCTGGACGCGCATGGAGTTCGACTTCGGCGCCCATCCGGTAAGTTGTTACTACCTACGCAGGTATGTACATCTAGAGTGTGCAACAGTGGAAGACGGTTGAATGTGTGACGGCGTATGATTCAGAACCGCACCGACGTCAAGAGAG
Source organism: Linhomoeus sp. GSCO2_2 (assembly GCA_030248115.1). NCBI lineage: Eukaryota > Metazoa > Nematoda > Chromadorea > Monhysterida > Linhomoeidae > Linhomoeus > Linhomoeus sp. GSCO2_2. The sequence continues at coordinate 25,103 of JASAMZ010004515.1, read as the reverse complement.
CGCTGGGCGAAATCAAGCACATTTCCGGGACGACCAAAACGGGAAAAGCTCTCGTCAAGGCGATGCAAGCGTTCGAGAGGCATGGAAGAATGGAGGACAAGCGCGTTGCCAAAGTACGCTCGACTTGTCGACGCCTTGAGCGGGAGTGTGCGCAAAGCGCTGCTTCAAAATGAAGGTGGCTGTAGTCGTCAGCGACGGCCGCTCCATCGATGACCCGACTCCGGCCGCCAACCAATTGCGGCGCGCCGGTGTCAAGATCTTGGCACTCGGCATCGGCAATTACGTCAACATGAACGAGCTTGTGAAGATCGCCGCGCATGAACATCTGGCCTTCGAGGCTTTCCGAAACGACAGTCTCAACGACTTCATCGAGCAGTTCCGACAGATCGCCGTCGGCGAGTTCTGCGACTACGCCAAAGGTACATTGTGCACGCATGTTTAAATTGCGTGACTCGTGGATTTCCGATCACTACTGCAGCTTGTTTCTATTTATAGGCCCCGAGGGCGCCGAGATCATCTGCGGCAAGGATGTCATTGAGGTGAACGTGGAAGTTACACGGCCATTCTACGGACACCTCTATGTGCCAGGACACTATGAAGCCAAATTGTCGCCTTGCGTCGCTCCCAGGAGAACATTCAAGTCTTACGCCCCAACGAAATTTTCTCTGAAGGTCCCATTGATGGGTTGCGGGGTCAAGAAGCAATTTCTGGTATGTGATACGGTGCATCTGTTCAAGAGTTATCTGCTGACTGTGTCGTATTTCTACTGCAGTTCAAGCCGCACGGTGTGCTCGTGGAGACCGGCGCAATGCTCAAGTTTCACCCCGACTTCAACACGCTTCACGACAAGTTGTTCGACATCCGCTGCTTCTACCCCGACATGCGCTACGCCAAGAACGACAGCCTCTCCCTTCCCGACGGAGTGTATTGCCTCCACGCTCCAACATCGATTTTGGCGCCTTGAGATTCTGATTCGCCCCCATTTGCAAGTTCCTTCGTTTGTTACAGCGAGGCGCTGTTGGCGAGCGTGTCGGCGCCGGACGTGCAGATGCCCTGCAAGTACACCATCACGAGCGGCGCCGGCGCCTCCGGCTGCCTGCTCCAGGAACCACGAGTGGGCGACCCCCTGCGACACCAGTGGAGCTGCGACCCGGGTACATTGGTATCTCTGCCTAATGTAGGTACAGCACAGTAGTTAAAATTAAAATAATGATAGTAGTCGTATGCAACATGGACCTATGTAGCTATGTGGCTTCTACACTTCGTCAAGCACTATGCGCTGATTTTCAGAAGTTCTCGGCAGCGAGTATGGTATGCTCGTCCACAGCTGCTACATAACGGACAGTGACAAGAATAAGAAACTCATCATTGATAAGAACGGGTAAGGATGGGAACCATTGCCTCGATTTCACAAGTGTAGAATGTAACACAGCTTTCGCATTTTCAGCTGTTCCGTTCACAAGTACATTATGGGGACGCCGAAATACGCCAACTTCAAGGCTCTCAGCGCCGACGGAGTTGCCGTCAAGTTCACCGATAACCCCAACGTCCAATTTCGCTGCTCGCTACAGTTCTGCGACAGGAGGAAGGGACAGTGCGACGACATCATTGTGAGACTGAGTTTGCATCATGTCACAAACCGATCGATTGAAACAAGGAAGCCGCTTAGCCGCCGAAATGCGCCGGCGACGGCAACGAAACCGAAAGCCAAAACCGGACGAAGCGGCAGGCCGGCTTCCACGGAATGCCGCGCTTCATGGTGGAGCGACTGTTCATGCGCCGCAACAGCATGATTCGAACCAAGGCTGATGAAGAGGTATACAAGTTTGGATGGTGGACAAAACGGAAATGGAAGAACAAGTCATGTGACCCTTTCTTCAGCAGGAAAACTCGACGTCGCCAAAACAAGACGAGTCCCAAACCAAGCCGACAGTGCCGCCGTTCCGTACCCTTCGTCCGCCACTGAAAACCACGCGTATTATCCAGTTGAAGCGCGCCTCTGCTGTGTCAACGCCAACTACAAGCAGAATTTCAACAGAGGCGTCCTCAGCGGCCTCACCTACTCGTCGAAGCAGCTCCTCGGCACGTCCCACAACAGCAACTGCCACAGCTACCGAGAAAGCGTCAACAAATTTCGGTGTGTAGGTGTATTGCGCATGTATTTTTATTACATGTTTATGTATACCGTTTAAGAAGGCCAAATCGATTTGCTTCGTATGTACATGTTCAGTAGTGGTTGAGCCAGCAACGACTCCCAAGGTGGACAAAAGCGGGCGATCACGCATCCTTTCGCACCCCAACCTCAGTCCGTCGCTTCCCGTCATGGTAGACTCGGCAGGAAAGCCGATCGGCTCGTCCACGACTGTGGTCGCTGCCCATTTGCGCTCCAAGTCTACTCCGTCGGCAACAAAGACCAGCAAATCAACCGTTCCTCAAAGTCCACTGACGACAAGAGTGACGACCAAAAGAACAACGAAAGCGACCACGACGACGGCCACAACGACCACCTCGACGACGACGACGTCGAGACCGACAACCACAACCAGCTCCACTACCACCACAACTTCTAGAGCGACTACGACAACGCGCCGACCGACAACGAAGTCGCGCACAATAGCCACTACAACAACGACAAGCAAAACCACACCTAAGAAGCCGTCGGCTGAACGAGGCTTCGTCCTTGACTCTGCGGCGGCTGAGAAGACAAGGGCGAATGAAGTGCGGCTGCTCGGCTCCCACAGCAAGGAGGAGGAGGAAGACGAAGGTCCTCCAGACGTGAGCGGCCTCTCGGAGGAGATCCTGAAGTCGGTGGAGTTCATGCAGGCCGATCTGGCTTCCCAGCTGCTCCACGTGCTCGACGCCGACGACGTCTTCTCCTTTCGCCGCTCCCCCGTCAACTGGTGTCCGAGGAGGCGAACGTGAGAGGCGCATGATATCTTGCACGACGACTCCACGAGATCGATTGCGACAGGCGCATTCCATCTCCCTCGCGCTGCCTTTCGCGGCCGCGATTGAGCACCTCCTCCTTGTTTTCGGCGCGCTCTGTTGGCGTCTTCGATGCCATGCCACTACACAGCTACCCCGCCATCACTGTGGTCTCCTTTCCTTATTCGTCAGCTGTGTGATTGTTGATTATGGTTGTGCACGCTTTGTTGCATCATGTAAAGCAGCTATCAGAACAGCATCGACGCCAGAACACACAGTGTATCACTAATTACTGTACTTATTACAGCGAGCGAGCGTGTCATGGTCGCGTTGCGTTTCGAATGATCTCGATTATTGGACGGTAGACCTGAAACACAATGGATTTGCTGTAATGAGAAGGCAGAATATCACAACGCAAGTAGCAACACGCGATCGGTTCTACCGTGGAAGTTGTTACGGTAGTTACCTGAACAGGCGCCCTGAGACCCCAGATGAAGTCGAGGTGGTTGAAGATGCGCACTCGATGGTTGCCTTCCAGTGAGCGAAGATGTTTTGTGATGTACTCGACGTCCTGCGGTGTCGCTAGCGGGTCTAAGTCGCCCCAGAATATGTGCGTTGGCACGCGGACCTTCGTTAGGTCGTACAACGGCGGCACCGTCTAAAGTTGGGACACCAAGTGTGCCACCAGTACCTACAAAGTAGATCCACAAGCGAACGAGACCTGATTGTACATAAAGTGGTTGAGTCGAGGCGAGCCGTAGTCGTACATCTGGAACCTGCCGCTCAGCACTGCCTAGATCAACAATGGAGTAAGGAATAACAGGAAAATATTAAATCATTAGAAGCAAATTCTACAAGAAAAGATATAACACACAAAAGCTTAAAAGTAGAAAGTAAAGCAAATTGACATAATCAAGGACATACGTTAAATAAATTTATAATAAATGCGCTAGCTAGAATATATATAATGCAATAAAATTAGCAATTAAGTATGTTTCAATTGGAACTTTAACTGAATTAAATAATAATTAAACTAAACTAAATTAAGTAAAATTCTTAAATTAAATTATAATTAAGATAAATCAAGTCAAATTATAATCAAGTAAATTGAATTAAATTAAATAAAATTAAAAAATGTTATGAAATTAAGTTAAATTAAATTAAATTAAATTAAATTAAATTAAATTAAATTAAATTAAACTAAATTAAATTAAATTAAATTAAATTAAATTAAATTAAATTAAATTAAATTAAATTAAATTAAATTATTTAAATATAAATTAAATTAAATTAAATTAAATTAAATTAAATTAAATTAAATTAAATTAAATTAAATTAAATTAAATTAAATTAAAATAAATTAAATTAAATTAAATTAAATTAAATTAAATTAAATTAAATTAATTTAATTTAATTGAATTAAATTAAGTAGGCTACCTCAGTCGAACTACATTAAATAATATTTAACTCGTGAACACAAACGTGAATTAAATTAAATTACACTACACCACATTACTTAAAAACACGCTTATTTAGTAGATTATTGTTAAATAGGCTTCATTATAGTCTGCTTGATGGAGTAAATACAATAAATGTACAAATTTTGCGTGTTTCAACCTGGGCGTAATGTACGATGTTTTGAGTGGATGTTCCCGCCGGATTGTGGGCCGCATAAACGGGAATTCGCGTCTGCAAGTATCTTTGGAGTGTAATCACAATGTTACAAACCAATCGAATATCTTTGCTTCCAACCGAATTGAGCTGATGACTGTTGGGCCCTCCAGCCAGAAAGAGAATGTTTCTACAGAGCGGATTGGTGTAGGCGATGCCGCAGACATATTTGGCCGAGAGTTCCATCAGCCAGTGGGGCGGTAGGAACTCGTACTCGCCAACCAGATTGAACAGATCCTGTGTGGGGTGCAAGAGATAGACGTTCGTTTCGTTGAACCGCTTTTTCTGGATTAGGTTTACGTGAAGTTGCGGCGCGAAGTGAGCCAAGAAGTGGAGGTAGCCGTCGATGTGTCCAACGGTTACAACAGGGCCAAGCGCGAAGAGCTTGGAGATCTGGCTTGGGAAATTTCGCGTCCCTCAGCACAGTAACATACGTACGGTTCCCAATGGTCACAATTAATGGACCGCACCTTCTTGGCAAGTGTTTGATCCTGGCTGAGTCTGGCGAAGGCAATCAGACTGCCCTGCGAGTGGCCGACGTAAAACAGCCGTTGCTTGCCGGAGATCTTCAGAGCGTAATCAATCATGGCCGGCAGGTCATACTTGGCCATTTGGTCCCAGCTGCGTTAGACGCGCGTGATCATTTCCAATTCCAAGCTAATAAAAGTGCAACTCGGTCTCAGGATTCAAGCTGGTACCTGAATAGCCAGAAGAGCCTCCTTCGGGGTGAGAGGAACTTGTGTCGTTGGCTGTAGACGTTGCCGCGACTGTTGCCCAGCCAGACGTCGAAGCCTTCGTCGGCGAAGAGAAAGGCTGCAAGGAAAGCTTCCCTGCTGTAAATAGGTTGACTTAGCCAGGCGTTACTTCAATTGATGCTCCGATAGAATGTTGAGGAAGTAAGAAGTATATCAGTATTAAACTAAGTAGAAAGGCGGAAGAAGACTGAGAATCTTCGACTGTGCCTCTGAAGACAAGGAAAGGAGAAGTGGCGATGTGCTGGCTGTGCTGCTGCCGGAAGAAGAAGGGCGACGACAACGACGACGACAGCGACAGAGAGCCCTACAAGAAGGCGGCCGCGCATTCGGCCAGAGGTCCGGGCGACAAGAAGGCCAGAGGAGGAGGAGGCGGCGGCAAGAAGAGAGTCAACAACAAGAAGCCAGCCAAGAGAAGAGCCGACAAAGACCTCGGGGCAGCGCCGCCTGCGCCGCCGATGGCGCCTCCGCTGCCGCCACGCCTGATTCCGACGGCGACGGCCACGCCGACGACCACGGGGCCGGGCACGACCACGGGCGGCGCCACCGACGGCGTCCACTACCGCGTCGTCAAGCAGGAGGAGCGATCGTCCATGGAACGGCGTCGCCAGCAGAAGACGAGGACGAAGACGCAGACGTCGCGGCCGCCCACCACGAAGAAGATGGTGAAGACGGGACGCAGCTCCGCCCGCAGACCGGATGAGACGCAGCTCGATTCGACCGGCGACCAGTATCGGAAAGAGAAGGGACGAGGCAGCGGCAGCGCCGTCGTCGGTCGCTCTCTGCTCGACAAGACCATCGTGCCCACGGACAAGGGGAGATCGGACGAGATCACGGACAGCTCGTCTCGTCGCATTGTGGCCAAGCTCGGGTCGCAGCTGACGGGCGAGCGGGACGCAGTCAAGAACGCGCCTTTCCGGGAGGCCGGCTGGGCCCCCAACGCCGACGACACCCTCGACGACGTGGACAGCATCTCTTCCTCCGACTTCAGCGACGAAGAAGAGGAAATGACCACCAACTGAGAACGCGCCGTCATTCCCGATGGATGATCATTGATGATTGATGACGGTGATGCGACGCGATGCGATTGTTTGTGATCGGCACCGTCTGCATGATTGGCCGCTGTTGTCCTACCGTGCGCTGCGACCAAGAGGAGAAGGAGAGGCCGGGAAACGCTGGGTTTTTTTTTTTCTTTTTTTTTGTTTTTTTGAGTTTTGTTTTTTTTGGGTGGTTTTTGTGTAGATTGGGCAGAGTTTTTTTAATTTTCCTCCGCGTCGCGTTCGATGCGCAGTAGTTGTGAAGCGGGATAACTCACAAACGCGAAAGAATTTTTGAAATTTCTCTAATAATATGTAATCAGCATCCCAAATCCGAACATGTGTCAAAATTTGGGCCGAATCGGCTCGGCGGATCGCGAAAGAGCAAAGATCCGACAAACGGATGAAATAGATCCGCCTAATGTTCCGGTGGTCAATATAACGTTAAGGCTTGAAGCTCGAAATATAGGTACTTCTAGATTTGGGTCATGATCCGACGGTACTGTAAGCATGACGTTAGAGATTGAGAGTAAGTCAACGCACCAGCTGACTGGTTGGGCAGATTGGTGATCCAGTTGGTGCTGGAGCCCTCCAGGCCATGTTGCAGTAGGACTACCGGTGCGCGACCCGGTTTCTTGGGTGGAATTCGTTGCATGGAAAGAATGTAACCGTCCGCAGTGGTAACCGCGTGCTCTTCCACAGCGTAGCCCCAGTGGCGGATGATTTCGCTCTGCAAGCCGCGTTGTTCGTCTGCCTTCCAAAAAGTGTCCAACAACGCTCTTCGCTTCACTCACGGCGTTCATCCCAATTTCTGGGTCGAATTCCAACCGAATGGAGACGCAAACGTTGTTCCATTGAACTGCCACCAGGAAGGCAACAATGGTTGACACATTGTAAAGAAGTCCCATTGAGAGAAGTTACGCAACTACGTATGTCCTTCAACAACAACATACATGTACATTCACCGTTGCGGTAGTGGACGGAGAACGTGTGTTTCGATTGTAAACGATTGGCGGCAGAGTAGAACAGGGTTGCCCACCACTGACGCCCTGCCCTATTTTGCTGTGAGTATCGAATCACCACCCTCCCTGGCAAGACAACTTACTGCGCGCTCTTGCATGTATACGAGCCAAGATTGAAACGGTCGTGTCTTGCAACTGTTGTTACCGTACCTCGCATGCGCATTAGAACATCCAGTACGCGTGAGGATCTTGAAGCATTGATGAGGTACCTTTGCGGGTATTTTTGCGGCGGCCAAGCAAACAAACTTTTTCGCGAGTCGCTATGGCGGAATTAGAAGGCGCGCCTTCTGTAGAACAAGTCGAGAATTGTCTTGACGAATTCTTTTCCGTTTCCATTGCCGAAAGTCGTCGCTCCGAGCTCCATCGGTTCCTGCTTGAGCTGCAGAGGAGCAAGCTATTCTGGCCGCTCTTTCTTCCACTGCTGCACCCGGACAGATCAAAGGCTTGCCACCTCTTTGCGGCCAGCGGCGTCTACGAGAAACTGTCCAGACATTGGGAACAGTCGCTCAGCGACACGAATGGACAGGTGAAGGAGAATCAATAAAGCCTTGCAAAATAATGGGTGGATCTAACGGAACAACGCCCTACTTCAGATGGTCGCTTTGCGCCAGTGCGTTCTGAAGTTTGTCGAGGACGGCGGCTGGCCTCCGAGCGCCGCCCAGTCGAAGCTGCTGTCCGCCCTGGCTGTGCTGGTGGTTCGGTCGGTTCCCGACTTGTGGGAGAACGCCGTTGAGGAGCTGCTGGCGAGGTGGTCTTCTTCCTCCGTCGCCTCGGACGTTCTCTCGGCGCTCCAGCTGTGCGCCGAGATCCCTCTGGAGCTGCGCAAGACGGCGCTACCCGTCAAGCAGAGGGCCGTCGCCAGGGCCGTGCTGATCGCCGAAGGCAGCGGTTCCGTACGCCGTCTCTGCAAGCTGGCCATCGAGCGCGCCCAGCGGGGCGTCTTGGCCGGCTGCGAAGAACCGCTGTGCGCCTGCCTGGAGCAGTGGCTCGACCAGCCCGGCGTCACCTTGGACGAGTGGACGGAACTCATCACACTGACACTCGGCTTCCTGGGCGGCGGCCACTGCCCTCTGCAGCTGGCCAAGTTTCTGAACACGCTGTCAGAAGCGGAAGCACTCGCGCGTCTCCCGAAAATGCTGGAGCGGCTGGTCGACTTCTGCGCTGCTACTTGCGAGCAACTTCTCAGCTCAGGGGATATAACGGAGCTCAGCGAGGACAGCGTCGAGTTGCTCAAGGCGGCCGTCAACTTCCTGGAGCGCCACGTGACTCACGTCTTGCTTTGGCTGCGCTCCCACGAGTCACGGTGCGGTGTATATTGTAATTATTCCAATGTGGCAATGTTACATGGTAAGTTGAGACATCCGCTGTTTCAGCCATGGTTTGTTGGGCCTCCTTGTCCAACTGTCGGGCGCCAAAGGCGAGTTTCCCCTGGACGAAGAAGTCAGCGATATCCCGACCTTGTTCTGGCAGTCGCTCGAATCGGAGGTGACGTCTTTCCACCAGCTACACAGCGGCTCCTCGATCGATCCATTTGTGGTCGAGACCTACTGGGTCCTTCTGCAAGCCTGCCTGCCCAAACTGGGCGCGCCCTGCCCCACGTGGGATCTGGAGTCGGTCGAGAGGAACACGGGGTAATAATATTACGCCACTGCTGTCTGGTTTGAATTTCTCATCTCTATGCGCCCATTGAAGGTACCGTCAGTCGGTCGGCGACGTCGTCGTCTCGGCCTACCAGGTTCTGGGAGAGAAGTGCGTCTCCTTTCTGGTGCTGTCCATCGACAACCTTCTGGGGTCGTCGCTGCCTTCTTCCTTCGCCGGAGCTCGTCAGCTGGAGGCCTGCCTGTACGCCGCCAAGTCAATAGCCGAGTACCTCACGGGAGAGAGCGAGGCGACTCGCCACCTTCTTCTGTCCTCCCTGCCGCAAGCATTGCTGGCGGCCAGAGAGCGGTGGAGCGCTGAGACGGGCGCCCTTGTCGGCGCCACTAGCTTGAGGCTGTTGGACGGATTGGCGCATCTGGTTGTGGTGGACGACTGCGTCGAGCAGCTGTTCCCTGTTGCAGTTCAAGTAAGTTCGCTCACTCTATTTGGTGGTAGCGTCTGGTCATTGCTGCATCTATTTTTGTGAACATTCCAGTCGGTTCTGCCTTTCCTGACCGACGAGGCTGTTCACAAAGACGCCCTGATTGCCCTGGAGCGACTGCTGAAGGAGCGCGTGGACAAGTGCGCCGTGAGTCGACCTTCCGCTGGCGCCACGGCGCTCTGCGACGCGACCGCCGCCTTCTTCAGGCGATCTTCGACGAGGCGATCCAGAGCTGCTACCAGTACTTCAAGAGCGACGCGCCCGGCAACAAGACGAAGGCCGACCGCCTGCTGGCGCTCAAATGCGTGGGTCTGGCGCTGGCCACCAAAGACAAGAGCGTTATTCTGGAGAGCCTCGACTCCCTGCTGACGCCTCTGCTGCACGAGCTGCATCGTCTGACATCCTCTGGCCAATCGGAAGATGCGCCGCTGTCGAAAGACGAACTTCTGTACCAATTGGACGTGGTGGCTGCGCTTATGGACACGGTCAATCCTCGGAGCTCGGCTTCTGGAGAAGCGACGACCGGCGAAGCGATGGTGCCGGCGGCGCTGATTCTGGAGAAGAGCTTGCCCTTATTCGAGCTGCTATTGGAGGCCAGCGGCGGCGATGTCGACATCGCCGCCAACATCTGCCAGTGCCTGCGCAGTGGCGCTTCTGCATTGTCGGACGGCAATGTTGGCGACGAGGCCGCTTCGGTTCTACGGAGGGTGTGCGACCTTCTGGGGTCTATGGTGGACGCTGCGAAGCCCACAGAAAGGATCTTCTCTGTGGCCACCCTGCTGCTTCTTCTGTTCTTGAAGAAGACGGCCACGCAGGCTACCCTTGTGGACGCCGTGCTGTCATGGACGGGGAAGATGGCGAAGCGCGTCGAAGAGTGGTCGACCTCGGGACAAGCTTCTATGGGCTGCGACGAACTGGATGCCGTCGACGGCTTCCTGCAGTTCTGTCAGCAGACGGTCAAGAAGCATTGGAAGGTGCTGGCTCAAAACCACGGTCCGCCGAACGGAGAGTCGGCGGCGGCGTTGATGGTCGGACCTTCGGTGGAAGTGGCACTGTGGTCCCTGTCGACGTCCGCCAGTCGGCCTGTCACCGTCAAGCAGGCAGCGCTCTTCCTTTCCACTCTTGCCGAAGCTATCGGGGCGGAGGGCGGCGCCCCGATGGAAGCGGTGACGCGAAATGGTCGCGTGGAGCGCGCGGTTCGCCTTTGTTTCTCGCGCCTTCGCGTGGAGTTGCTGACGAGTTCCGTGGAGTATCTGGCCGACGTGCTGTTCCTCTTCAACCGCTGCTTCTCCTATGAGACGCAGTTGCTGGTGCGCAGCGAAGTCGAGGCCGAACCTCTGGTCGGACAAATGTTGGCGCAGCCGACCAAGAGAAGGTTTCGTGAGCCGGCCAAGCTGCTCAACTTCAGAGCGAGAAAGTCGGCGGCCGACGCTGTTACGCACACATAGTCGTTGTTGGGTATTGTCGTGCTGTTGTCTCGATTCTGCATAGCCTTTACTGTTTAGAAGAAGGTTTCTCTGGCTCGTGAATTGTTGTGCCGTTTGGTGAATGAAGTGTCGACTTGAGCGCAATGCAGAATACACGAGTGAACGGCAGAGACCGTACCATTGTCTTGTGCCGACTCTTCGCAACTCAGAGTGTAACAAATCGTGCAGCAGTCTGGGTAGGAGGATGTCGCGCGGCAAGCGCTCCATCTTCCAGCCCAATCGTCCCATGAGCTTCTGGAGCTGTCTGGACGTCTACAACTGGCTAGATCGAAGCGCCCACCAAATCTGCGCTTCGTACGGTCGCCTCTTCCTCCAGCACGGCATCTCTGGTGGGCTCCTGCGTAGATATCATAGTATCACTGACATTTCGATACCGTAATCCCCAGCCTTGTTTTGGCGTTATACGCGTACGAACTCTGTCACTTTAGGTCGCGTCCTGGTGGAAATGTCGGACAGTTTTCTTGAGCAGCTGGGAGTGTCCAATCCGGACGATAGGTTCGCCCAATTCCATTATGTTCCTTTGTACTACAGTATGTGCTTCAATTGTCAATGTAGTCGACAATTCGTCTCGTGTCAGGGCCGAGCTGCTGCTGCACATCGTGCGCTCGAAGCTGCGCAGCGACTACGAGGAGCTGACGAAGTTGGCGCTCGGGCCGGCCGACGACGACGGACTCTGACGCGCTCTGGAATTGATAGTGTAGTAGATTAATCGAGCAATGGTTGTGCTTTATTAATGCAAGCTTTAAGCTACTGTTACACTCTAGTTGAGGGCACGCTGCAATATGTGACCTATTGGCCTTTTACAGTACCAAAGTTATGCTTTAGTTAGTATGATCTCCCTATGACCATTCGTGTCCGCCCGTTTCCGTTCACTTGTGTATCCTCGACTAGTTCACTTCGCATTCGCTACGATTGGCATTGTCAGCTATCGCTCTCGATACTGTATTAGAAGTCGTGCACTGCCAGTCGTTCGCTAATCATTTGAGCGATTGGATCCGACAATAGACGACCATTGTCCAACCATCAAACATGAATTTACGCGAATCCACTCAAAACTGGAGCAGGTTGAGATTTGTTGTGTAATCGACGCGACCGGGCGAAAAGGGAGAGTGAGTGACCCGCCGCCCCTCGCTGCGCCTCTGAAACAAAGAAGGCGGGCGAAAGTTTGCGAGAGATACGTATGTGTCTACCTCTCTCTCCCCTCCCTCCCTCTATTGTCTGTGTCGCGCATTTGCGCCGGGACGCGTGCCACTGATCCGACCGGCGACGATGGCCGCCGCTGCGCCCGTTGTCTCTCGCTCGGTCGCGTGACTGACTGACTTTGGCGGCGGCGAAATTCTCCCGCGCAGACAGATGTCGGCGAAAGATGGTGCCACTTACTTAATTGAGGCGTCCTCCCGGGGCGATGCGCGAGCGAAATCGCGAACGGTCGCCCTCTCGTTGCGCCGATAGAGATTGACCTGCTTTGATCTTCTGTTGGCGGAGAAGTAGTGAAATCGGCGATCGGCCATCGGCGTGGAATTCGAAAGTGACAACCGAAGCGCTCCGAAAGCTCTTTTGAGATGTCGAAGATCCAGCCGCGAAGATCCTCCGGCCGAGAGCCGATAAGCGAGGAGGATGAGGAGGACGAGGAGCGCAGCGAGTCCAGTCAGTCCGAATGCTCCTCCGGCCATGGCTCGAACAAACCCAAAGAGATGCGCTACCTGTCGTCCTCAGCGGCGGGCTCCAAGACGCCTTCTGTCCACCAGAGCGCTGCTGGAGGGAAGCCCATCGGCCATCCTCAGCACCCGCGGCCTCAGTCTCGACCGACCTCGGCCGTCGGAAGCCGACCGCCCAGTCGAGCGACCACGGTTGCTTCGTCGGTCAGAAGCGGAGCGAGCCGCGCAGTGGCCATACCGACGGCGCGGCTGCCGCCTCCGCCGCCCATGCACCGCAAATCGGCCAAGCAAGCGAAACTCGGTGAGGCGATACTATGAGCACATTGTTCTCTTGAGGCAGTTTTAGTTTCGGTTGTCGGTTCAGGGACGATCGACGAACAGGACCTATCCGTACTGCGCTTCATTTCCACTGGATTGAGAAAGGCTATGTGGCTGTACGGCGGCACCGTCGTTAGATACAGCTACATTCTAATGGTGACACACTGAAGCGCGATATGTACTTCGTATTGAGAATGTATGTACAATATTTACATCCACTATATTTCAGCTGGTGCCGGTGCTTCTCTTCCTGCTGATTCTCAGCGCGGTCTTCTTACGTGGAAGCAACTTGACCTTCCGACCTAATCTGGAACTCTTTTCGAGGGGTGCAACCGCCTTCGGCGGTCGACCCGAGAGCGCCGACGTGGGCGCGGCTCGTTTCAACTACTCGCGCGGCGCCTACGACGCCATACGGCGCATGGCTCCTTCCCAGTTCGCCGTCCTCATGGAAGTGGCAGACGACCAGGACACGGTGCTCAACGAGCACTACGTCGAGAGCTACCTCCGGGCACAGACCCTACTGCGGAACACCTCCATCCGACTGATGGCGCCAGGAAAGAAGCGGAAGACGGCCAGCAAAGGAAGTGTCGAGGACAGCTTAGTCGCCAGTTACTACCCCCAGCTCTGCCGACCAATGTGCTCGGAAGAAAGCGTCGTGGGCAAACTGTTGCGTAGCAAGCTGGCAGTTCCAATCACTTATCCGGAGACGACGCTACCCGCAGCTGCTGACGGTGACCGGGACGTTGGAGAGACGAAGCTGTTCATAGGAACAACATTTGGAGGTACATACTTCACATGTATGTATATATTTGTACGTGAAAGAATGCCAATACATTGACTGGATCTACAATGTATGTTAGCGTACGTAAACACCTGTATTAGGTATTCAGCAACTGTCCTAACTCTACTGCAGCGTTTCCTTTGTTTGAGTCAATTATTTCACAATCGTTCAATTGCTTGTTGAGTATGCCAATGTTGCATTGTTGCATTTCCAGTTTCTGTTTGTCCTAAAAGATTTATGTGCTCACCTTTAATAATTTGTGTGGCTCACCTTTAATAATTTATGTGCTCACCTTTAAAAAAGATTTATAATAATTTGTTTACAACAATAACGAGAATATTCACTAATTTATGATTATGCTTATCATAATATAATTAGGAGTTATTGTTTTATTGCCTAAACTGATTTTGTAACGTTGTTAAACTTTGATTGTTCAATGGCTTACGTATGTACATGCATATGGTACCCGCAAATTATTCGAAATTCTCTAGACAATCGTCATTCACATACATTGTGTAGGTACATACGTACATACTGGTGCTTCAGGCGTGGAGACGGGTCCGGACGGAGTGATGGCTCGAGCGAGATCTCTGGCCATGTACTTTCACCTGAAGGAGTGGCTATCTCCATACGTTCTGACGGCTTGGGATCGGCAGTTTCAGGAGAAGGCGAGAACGGCGGCCGAGGAAGTCGGCAACCACACGGGAGGCGCCCTGCGCCTGGCATGGTAACGAGTACTTTTACAGAAACGCATGATCAAAAAGTGCGAAAGCTGAAGAATGCAAATTCACTTTGCATTTGGCGCTGTGACCAGCGCCAAAGTAACATGCACACAATCTTCTAGCCGTTCCAATTGGCAATATGCACTGCACGCGCTTAGAGGAGGTTCGCTTCGCCTTTCAGGTGGTCCCTCGACTCCTTCCTGGAGGATTCTGCCACCGCATCGCGCTTCATCTGGCGCCTGATCGTCATCGGCTCGGTTGTCCTTGCCGCGGCGCTACTGGTCCTAAGCTCCTTCGCGGAGAACGCCTACAGAAGTCAGCCGGCCGTGGGGTTGGCCGTGTTCGCTTCTGCTGCCCTCAGCCTTCTGGGAGGCGTCTCTTTCGATGTCATCATCAGCGGCCACTTCAACAGCCTCCACTACCCCGTCGTCTATGCCATACTTGGTGCGCACAGGTTATACTTGTGAACATCAGCTCCAGTGGGGATTTTGGCTATATGTCTGTAGCCTGTAGCTAGCGTGCTTCGCTCAGATATGAATTATGAAATATAGTGCTCTTCAAGCGATCGTGTCAGCAATTCAGGCGTTGCGGCTCTGAGCGGGTTTGCTCTGCTCGAGTCGTGGCGGAAGATGGGCAATGTGGCGGTGCACCCCCGAGAGAGGCTGCAACTCATCGCCAGCTGGGATGGGCCCTGCCTCTTGGGCGTCTTCGTGGCGCTGTTGCTCGGCTGCGCCGCTGCTTGGCTGGTGACCACCACTCCACTGCACGTGTCTTTTCTCCGCGCCGCTCTTGGCTCTCTTCTACTGCTGTTCGTCTTCATGGCGGCAGTGGTGCTCGTGGCCGTCTTCGTGACCGGCAGACGCCAACTGGCCGGCCTCAAGTGGTTCGACTGCTGCTCCAAGGGCGATACGCACTTTCCTCGTGGGTTATCGTCTGTATATGCAAACTTATGTAGTGTAACAGATTTCAACCGTTTCAGTGCCGCTCACACACCACTTCCACCAGAACGACGTACGCCTGCTGCACAAGAAACTCTGCGAGACCAACCCGTCATTGAGTCGGCGCCTGGGCGCGGCACTGGCCTCTGGGAGGCAGGCGCGTTACGCGGCGCTGCTTCTCTTCGTCGTCTACGTCATCTTCGGCCTTTGGGGCTGCTCCATCTCGTCGGTGGCCCTCACCGAAGACGCCTTCACCTCGAGCGACGCCCAGTCGACCGCCTTCCTGCGTTCCTACCGTCGCTTCTACGGCCGCTACGACGAGTACGTCGAGTTGGTCTTCGACGACCTGCTCGACTACATGAATCCTAGAACGCGCCGGCACATCTTCGAGCTGCTCGAGTGGGCGCAGGTGCATAGAAGTGGCTTTTCTATTCGTTCTTGTCGTTGAACCGTCCGACGAACGCCGAAACATCAGGAGAAGCAATATACGGCCAGAGTGGTGAGCTGGCTGAAGGACTTCGAGCGGTTCGAGCAGTCCAGCATCTACTTGGTCAATCAGGACACCTTTGTCCCTGTGCTCAACTTGGTGTTCCTGAAGACCCAACCATATTCGGTATATAGAAGTGACGTCGCCTTCGACAGGTTCCAATCACAGGTGCAGCAATGTGCCGCGGCTTCAACTGATTGTGGTGGTAGCAGAATAGACTTCAACCGTTCGCCACTCCTTTAGATTCTCAAGTCACGGATGTACCTGGAACTCAACCGCAATGGCCTTGCAAATAGGTCAGTTTGTGTGGTACCGTCCCTACGATAGTGATTGAGCTGTACATTGCTACACAACGACGTGCATACATGGTACACTGCCTAGTAGATACTACCTACATACATACTAGCAATCTCTTACAGGCTGGAGTTGGTTTCTGGGCTGATGCAGCGCGCCAAGTGGCGAGGCCTGCCGCTACGCATCGAGACCCCCTTTGTCATGTCGCTGGAGCACGACTTGAACGTCGTCGCGAATCTGGTCGCCGGCGTGTGCGCCTTCGCCGCCTCGGTGGCCGTGGCGTCGCTTCTGGCGTTCGGCCAGCCGCTGGTATCTATTCTGCTGGCCATCCACTGCTTCTCCATGGCCAGCGGCCTCGTGGGCTACGGGCAGCTGCTCGTCCGCCTGCCGCTCAACGCCTTCTCCTCCGGGGCCACGCTGCTCTATCTGCTCGTGCCCTTGGCCCAGGCCTTCCACTGTTGTCACCACTTCCTCAACAGCGGGCCGCAGCAGACCTCGCCAAGGCAGCGCGTCGAGTACGCCTTCCAGAGCGCCCTGCGTCCCAGCGCCGCAGCCCTCTTCCTCCCGCCCATGGCGGCCATGCCTCTGCTGCTCTCCTCCAATCCCTTCGCGCTGCAACTCGTGGAAATCCTGGCGATTGGCTCGGTGCTGGCCGCACTCCATGCCATCCTCTTCGTCCCTGTCGTTCTCCAAGCGCTGGCGGAAGTGACGCCGCGACTGTGTCACGCCGCCAGCAGCTGCTGCTGCGACTCGGAAGACGGCGACGACACCGGCAGCATCTACTACATTCCAACGACTGGGAGATCGCTGGATCCCGACACGCTGCGTCGCTACATTGGGTGTGCCGATTTTGATCGAGGGATACTGTATAGGTATACAATTATTGGCACTTGATATCCCTCCTCATTCAGCTCGCGCTATGGGGACAACACCAGCGTGACAGGAAGAGCTCTGCCGGCACCGCCTGTCCTTCCGATGCTGATGGCGCCTCCGATGGAGTCTGAAGCGAGGCCTGTCTTTGCTCTGCCAGCTCCCGGAGGAATAGCCTTGTATCCATCGCCCCAAGCCTACATCGAGACGAGGGAGCCTCGTAGCGGCTATCGCGGAGCTAACAGTGACGTTGACGCCCTATCGTGCGCCAGCGACCGATTCGACCGACCGTCCCACCGCCCGCACAGCGCCCGTCAACATCGAGACGACCGTCATCGGTTCGTGCTCGTTCCAGCTCCTTCCAAACAATCAATAATTCACAACATTCACTTTCAGTATTGCCAGCATCGACTCGGCGACACCCCGATCGGGCCGACGAGACATCAGGCGTCACCAAAGATCGGTCAACGGCTCTCATAAGAATTTCCCTCTGCAAGACCCCGGCGAGGAGAGCATTTACGAGGAGCCGGACGAGCGAAGTAGTCTGTCGGCCACGGAATCCGCCTCCATCCACTGCGACGAAGACGACAACGCCAGCCGTCAGGCCAAGCGGCGACAACGACAACGGCGCGAGCAGCGCCGTCGACGGCGTCTCAGTTGCAGCGGCCGTCGAGATAGGGACGGCGACTGGTCGCCCACTCCTCCGAGCCGCCGAGAAAGTCGGCGGGGGGCGCCGTCTGCTTCCTACGACACCGGTGTGCGACCGCCGGCCGCCTTCATTCCGGTGCCAGTGTCGCTTCTTCCGACCCAAGAAGCCCAGCCGTCGCGGGGTCGACATCCTCCCAGGCGCACTTCCATGCCTCGCTGAAGCGCGGATACTCTATCCCGACTGCGTCGTTAGAGTATACGGTATTTCTCCAGAATAGCTGTGTATACCATGGACGTGATATCGTAACAGAATTATGAACTCTAGCACCGACAGTGCAACCTCACCTTCTTGGAGGAAGACGCAAACATGTCTAGACGTGTGAAAGGTGCTTCATGTTTTGCCGAAGCTGGTACTTAGGTCAATTGATGCCGCTTTCACTGAGGCACGCGCACTAATTTCGGCGAAATCATCGGTTGCATTTCGCCCAAATCAAAGCCACCTCTCTGTCTCCTACAAAACACGCCGGGAGATTCGCCAGTCTTTTTCGCGCGAACACCCACAGAAGGAATGACTGAGGCTAGCAGCTGTCGCCCAACTCTCGAATCGGCCTACATTCTATCTAGTCGTCGCCATTCAGCCATGGCTGTTGGGGCACCGAGAAGAGTCTGATCGCCAGCGGGTTGTTGTGTGGGGCGTCGAAGTCGACCATGTGGTGGTGGGCCAGGAAGAGCAGCAGCTCCCTCCTCGACTCGGCCGTCAGGCCCTCCAGGCGCAGCGGAAAGAGTGGGGAGTCGTCGGCGCGCCCCTCGATCGCCTCATTCAGCATGCGCAGGCACCAGCGCCTCCGATCGGCTCCAAGGCGCCCTAGAAAAGTGCGCTTGTTTAGATATCGTTAGCCTATATAACGACGCGGCTCGGTGCCACAAAGAACTGGGTATTACAAGTGTCTACCCGCCGGGAAAATAGCATTGCACCAGTCGATTGGCGCGAATACCGATTGCATATCCGACGTTAATAGCGTTGAACCCAGACTGACGACAGTCGCGCCGTCTCGTGTGTTAGACAAGTGATCCAGTTATCATTGCCTTATGAAGCGCCGCACAGGATCCAGAACCACTCGCCTTCGAACGGGTTCCCGGGGATGACGTGGGGCAGCCACTCCTGATCGAGCCATCGTTCGTCGTGGATGTCGGGGTAGCGTCGGCGCAGCAGCGAGTGGAGCAGCCGATTTGCCCGGTTGGTGCGCAGGCGGCTCTGTGGAGTACTCTCGTCAGTGCAGATCATGTCGTCGGGACTGCGCCGAATCACCAGCACGGGGCCGTCGTAGTGGTCCAGTTGTCGGGCCACGGGCAGCTGCAGGTAGTCGGCCATGGTCCGGTCGACCAGTGAAGCCCAGGACGAAGGCATCTTCGCCTTCGCCAGCTCTCCAACCTCGTCAAAGGTCGCGTCTATTGGAGATGGAGATGGCGTGTCTACTAGTAAGGGGGCTGCTCACAGATGCCGTCCGACACCCCCCCCCCCCCGCCCCCTCCTAGCGTCGTGCAATACTACAGAAGCAGATTTTCGTCGGTGGCGCTGCGACTGGTAAAAAGTGCCGCCCACAAAGCTGTGAATAGTGAAATTTGCGCATAAAACGCAGACAGCAAATTTTCCGCTTGCCACAATGGCGAAAATCCCCCCAAACCTCCTCCTTCCTTCTCGAATGTTTTGGCCCACTTGAGTACGAAACGAATCGTACGAAGCGAAAGAGACGACACCAACCTAGCACCAAAGCGCGCAGATTCGGAAACTGCAGGACGGCGGAACTGGCGGCATAGCCGCCGATGGACCAGGCGTAGATGACGATGCTCTCCTCTGGGAAGCCCAGTGACTCCACCGCGTACTGAACGACCACTTCGATGGCGGCGGCGTCGTTCGCCGGCCAGGGCGCGCCGCTGCTCTCCGCGAAACCTTTGCAAACATGTAGCAGTCCAAGTGAGCAACAGAAAAACATGTGAACATTTACGGTACTTGTCTATGTTGACGATGCCACGCTGGACCCACAACCATGCTCAACAAGGTAATCTTCGCGCCAGTTAATCTGGAGTAATATTACAATAACTTACTTCGTCATCTGCGCTAAGACGGCTCAATCTCTCACCTGGATGGTTCCATCCAAGCACCGAGTAGTCAAGCTCGAGCGGCACGGCTGTCGTGCCCAGCTCGTAGAACCCTGCGTTTCCCTCGCAGCCAATCACCAGTATGTCACCATGGCGGGTTCGGTTTCTTCTGTCGACGAAGGCGACGTCGATGTTGTCGCCGAGGCGCGAGCCCAATCTAGCTCTGAGGGCGCCGTGGTCGACGACCAGCTTCCTCCGACCGTCTAAGACGGCGCCGTGGACCAGCGCGTTCAGCAGGCGCACCGAGCCGGGAAACAGCATACGGCGACCCACTGTGTGGGCGCCTGCCCAGGCCATGAAGTCCAGAAGATAGCTCTTCGCTCGACCGCCCAAGCTGCCGTCGTGTCTCGGCCCGGCGAACTCCCTAATGGGCGCCGACCTCCTCGCGCGCGCCGGTGTCTTCCACCGGTAGTCCACCGGCCAGCGCCCCATGTCGAAGTCGTAGGTCGCCAGGAAGCGGCGTCTGTCGGCCGCGACGTTAGACGCTTGGACCTCGGCCAGCCGTCTCATGAACTGGCGGTACTCAGGGTTGCACACGCGTCCCACACCGCGCAGCAGGTAGCCGCCAAGCAGAAGCACCACCACGAAGTAAAAGGCGTTGTAGCCGTTTTCCAAAGTCAAAGAGCCGCGTCGGTACAAGTAGAGGGCAACGATGGGGGAGAACCAGACGACGCCGATTCGCAGCGCCTCCAGCGTGGAGAGGGCGATGTTGCCCAGGTGCTCCAAGCCGTTGACAGTGTAGACGCCGTCGCCAACTGCGGGGCCAGCATCGAGATTCTGCAGTCGTGGTCTGTACTGCGCGTAGAGACGCGGCCCGAACACCAGCACGTACAGCTGTCGCAATGATGTCCACATCTCCGCGTGAAGTTCGAGAACAGTTCTGGTACACCAGTCTTCTCAGACGAGACGTCGACAATTCAAACCAAGTAGAACCACTTCCGCCTACAGTAACCGACGGCTGCGCCGCCGGCCCTTCCGGCGGAAGCACAGTTTTACCTACGTTACGTTCCAAAATTCATGGACCAGTATCCAAGAGACCCAAATAGCCCTCAACACAGTGAAGCAATGCCAAGGGTTTATTAGCAATGCCAAGGGTTTATTGCGCTCAACATCACGAATCGGAGAGTACAGGTGCAGTGCAGACACACGACGACGACAGCACTACGACAATAACGCGAACGACAAACGCGTAAAACGGTAAATACGAACAGAGCGAAGTCACACAAAACTTCGCCAAATTCCGCCGTTGGCCACAGCAGGCAGCTGGCAACCGATGAAGCTCCAGGCGGGAAGCTGAAAGCTGAAAAAGCACGAGAGAATCGCCTAAAACCCGCCAGTTTACAACTACGCCGAATAGTCAACCAAAGGCGCAAAATTCTACGGTACATGTGGACAAAAATCTCCGAAAAAGCGCCAACGACAGCGCCGAGAAACACTTCGGCCTCGAAACATACCGTATCCGCGCCGACGCGGAAGGAAAGAGGCAAAACGGCAACAACAAGGCGTCACACGTCAACCAAACGCGCACTCCGATAGTGCGCACTCTCCTAAGCGACAGTCAGATCCAAAAGACGACCGTCCGAACCAATAGAAACAAGAACGTCGAATAAACTGGAGGCACAAAAGAATGACAAGCCAAAAGTGCTGCAAACGGACAACTTGAACACCAAAATTGAGGTTCGAATCGCAAGACAAACTGTTAAACCCAAAGCTTCGGAGCTTCGAAGAACAAAGAAGCGGAATTAGAACATCGAAGCGGAATTAGAACATCAAGTAGTCTAGCTTTGGCCCCACGCGACCCACCACAAAACATTGAATCAATCCCTCGCACGTCATCAAATCCTTATCATGAGGAACCGAAACGCCGGCCATGTGCGCGCTGAGCGCCAATTCCTTAACCAAATCTGGCAGGGTTGAATACCGTATCCCACAAGTACCGTATCCCTTGTGAAAAGCGGCTCGACGACTTGGAGACCGCCACTAACTCCAAAGCTGCTCCCAGCCAAGACCCTGCAAACCTAGGCAATGCAAACAAGAGAGGGGTGGGCCAGGGTGGGGAAATCTCCGATTTTACGTGAGCAAACCCTAGAATGACGAGATTCTTCCGAACGAACCGCCCAAGAGAACACTCCATTCCCAAACGCTGACAGCGTACTGTAGACACGAATTTTGAACTACACTCCGGCAAAACTCAACTTCCGCCTACAGTAACCGACGGCTGCGCCGCCGGCCCTTCCGGCGGAAGCACAGTTTTACCTACGTTACGTTCCAAAATTCATGGACCAGTATCCAAGAGACCCAAATAGCCCTCAACACAGTGAAGCAATGCCAAGGGTTTATTAGAATAAGCAAAGGCCGGAGGGCAACGTTGCCTCGCCTGCCTCCAAATACTGGAACAATAACGGGACAGCGACAAACGCTTTCCAAGGAATCCACCATTGTCAACTGCTAAGATCAAAGAAAGGGCGACGCACGCCAAAAACCTCAGAATCCACCACGCTGCTCCCTGCCTCAGCGTCCCAGAAACTCTGTAAGCCACCAAAACTGTCTCTAGCACACAAATTGTCCCAGGGCCCAGAGAAACATCGGCTCAGCCCACACCTGCAAGTGAGATCAAGGACTATCTCTCATAGCACGACCGCTACGCTAGTGCTATCATGACAGGCATACTGTCGACAACAAAACACGAGATCCCCTATAATCAGCGTCTCCCAAACGTCCTGCGCCCGAACGGCGGCGTCCAATAGGACTGCGCGCAATCGACAGCGCATGACAGAAAGCGCCAAATCGACGGCGCCCAAACGGTGACGCCCAAACTGCAGCGCCCAAGTGGCGCCAAACGGCGGCGCCCAAAACGGCTGCGCCCGAACGGCGGCGCCCAAACGGCTGCGCCCAATCGGCTGCGCCCATACGAAGGCGCCCAAACGACGGAGCACAAACGGCTGCGCCAAAACGACGGCGCCCAAACGAGGGCGTCCAAACGAGGGCGCCCAAACGGCGGCGCCCAGTCAACAGCGCCTGACAGACAGCGTCCAATCGGCAGCGCCCAATTGAGGGCGTCCAAACGGCGGCGCCCAAACGGCGGTGCCCAAACGGCGGCGCACGGCTGCGCCCACGGCGCCCAAAAGTACAATCCGATAGACTGCTCGCTTTCGCATCAACTTGCAGTCAGAAGCTCTGAGGGAAAATAACGTTGCAAACACCCTTTAAGGGTACTTCACTGAGCCCGTTCCCAACAGGAATAATCTAAGACGAAAAGACCTTGGAGCGATCAAAATCGACCAAAATTGAACTGCGCCGGCTGCGGAACCAAGAAGACATCACTATCAAACTGCGCCGAAAACCGGCCTAATAGACATCTCACAAGCGACTGGAGGCCTTCCAACAAGAAGCTCCTTCATCATCTGACAACCGCGAGAGACACTCTCTGCAGTCAAACAGTGGCGCACCTCTTACGATCCAGACGCCGTGTCTCAGCAATACCCAAATACCAACATAAAAGCATGGGCACCAGCTTACCAGCGGCTTGCAACCGCTCTCGATCCAATCTCTGACAGAGTCTCGACCAAAGCCTCTACAATCCAACACCTTGTCCAACCACACGGTACAGAAGCCTCGACTACAGCAACACAAAATCGTCCAGAATCACACGCATGGACGACAGATTACAAGCAGCCTACAGCTGCACACTGGCCAACGGCCTCATCATAATAGCCCTGACAGGGCAGCCCCGACTGGGCCTCCACCGTGGACGCGACGCGCCTGGTGGGCATCACAAACACAAAATTCTCCAATCCACAATGAATACCCAACCAATCTAAACACGACACCGGAGACAACACGCACTTCTCCGGTGCAAAAGAACCAAGTCCAACGAGATCTCCTCCAAGACGGCCACCGCCTCCTCCTTCAGGTCGACGACTTTGAAGCGTCGTCTGGGAGCAGAGACACTCTCCTGTCTTCTCGAGCGACGCACCAATGGGCGACACAATACGGTAAGCAGAAAGACTCTGAAGCCAAACCAAAGGCCGCCAAGACTAAGGGCGATCGCCCAAATCCAAGGACTCAGGATAAGACATACAATGACACCAAGCAAGTTCCACGCGATGATAACTGATAATCATTCCAAAAATATAGGTTGCCCATGAAGACATTTTAGGCACAAGATCCAGACAACCCTCCAAAGTGCTGAGCGGACAGAAAGTCGTTCAACTCTGAAAAATCCCATATCGGCCTTGGATACCTAGGTACTTGCGATCGATCAACTCGGACAAGTGAAAGTCCATTATCAGCCTGAGCGACGGAAAGAAGGCTAATTACCAACGGTCTATCATTCTTGAGCCCACAAATTATCAGACAAATCCATTGAAGGTAAACCCAGCTTGAAACAGCAACAAATACCCCTCCTCTAACATATTAACGACATATTGACCCTTAGCGCAGACCCCACCCGGGAAACAACTTTTCCCAATACGCAGGTGCTCTCTTAGCGACGCTACTACCGCATCATCCACCCGTCATTCGCCTCTGCAAAAGTCCACGAATGGACAGACGGGGTCGGCGGGCTCCCTAGCTGCCCCAAACCGGATCTGCTGGTCGGCCTTGGCGCCGCCTGCCCTGCGGTTGGCGCATGTCTAGCAAACTTCCAAGGGACACTCTTGCCGCGTGTGGCCACAGACGCTGTAGATGTAGCGCTTGGTGGAAAAGGCGACCCGGCCAGCCAACGAACTCGCCGCCCTGCCGCTGAAAGACGTACCTGCCATTAACAAAGGCATTCTTTACATGCCTTCCAAAGCCAGAAACGGCAAAAACCACAACATTCTCGGACAGAAGCTCAGAAAAGCCTATATCAACGCTTGAAGAACGTCGTCCCACTGCAGGCCTAGCGGCCTTCTGCATCTGCATGCGTCGGAGGGCCAGTCCAACAACCCGGGCACTTCCACGCACAGCAGGCCGTAATGATCGCAACCGCGACGAGCGTTCCACTTCAACTGAGCGTTGAGTCACGCTGAGCCGTCCGCGTCTCCAGACTGCGCCACTTCTTCTCTTCACTAGCTTCCTCGAACCCTCCTCCTGTGTGAGTTTCTGCTATTCTAGCCAAATTCAGAATTCTTTCGATTCGTTTTACGAGATCTATTGAGTCTCGGTAATCTCGGATTTTACGTGAGAAAACCCTAGAATGAAGATATTCTTCCAGAACGAACCGCCCAAGAAGAAACACTCCATTCCCAAACGCTGACAGCGTACTGTAGA